>VBSM01003200.1:5952230-6051604 GCA_008086735.1 Cheirogaleus medius | reverse complement strand
AAAAAAAAATAGAGTAATGTGAAATTTTAAAAAATGTTTTGAGTGTGATTTTTCTTTTCTTTTTTTCTTTTTCTTTTTTTAAACAGAGACAAGGAATTGCTGTGTTGCCCAGGCTGGTCTAAACTCCTGGCCTCAAGTGATCCTTCTGCCTCGGCCTCTCAAAGTGCTGAGATTACATGCATAAGCCACTGTGCCCAGCCCTGAAATTTTCTATCTACCCAAGTGTGAAACTGCAGCTTTTTATTAGTTCTTCCCTAATTCGTTCTTGAAGTTGAGGTTTTGCTCTCCTTACTAGAGACTACTCGTAGTAGTGGGACCTGAAATGGCCATCAAGCATCTGTCCTTAATCTCATCACTCATTCTCACTTACTGAACATCCAGCATTGGAATCATGCTTGGATTGGTAGTGCAGGCTTGGTTTCTTACAGAAAGAGTTTGCTGCACTGAACTTAATTTGATGAATCATCCAGTAAGCACCCATTGAAGTCTACTTAAATGCTAGGCACTGAACAAGCCCTGCAGAATCATGGTTTAAAAATTACCTCTTGGGAGAACAGAACTTCCCTATGTCCCTAATCATCAATTTTGATGGAAGGAAGTGAATCTTAAAAAAAATTAATCAATTCAGTAGATATCTATTTAGCTCCATACGTAGGTAGTGCTCTCAGGAGGATAAAATCACAGTTCTGTCTCTCAGGGACATATAATGTTGTAGGTGGGATGACAAATGGAAATTAATAGACAACTCTGAATTTGTACAACTTATCCTGGCAACACTTCTTTTCTTCCTGTCTCTGAAAAAGAAGGAATGGAAACTTACTCTGTTCTTTCTTCAGCTTCTCCAGCTGGCCCTGCACCAGGTCTTGCTTTCATTCCTGCCCTCATGGCTTATATCATAATCCCTTTATATTTTTAGGGGCTTATGTTATTGTAAAAGTTTTGCTCACCGTTAGATAGATCCCTGGCATTTTTCTTTGCTCCTGGTGCAAAGAATACTCTTAATACTTTTCTTATATGAATAAAGGTAATGAATTTAAAGAAAGAGAGAGAGATTTACAAAACATAAGAAATAGAAGTATAGTTTAGACCTCCAAATTCTTTATAAGTGGCAATGTTAAACAATAGTTTTTAAGATACTATTTTGATGGAATGGTTTTTAATAGTATCATTAAAAGATTTTAGAAGAAACAATGGGAAAACAAGACCTTGATATGTTCATTTCTATCTCTATTTCTACCTTACAGTCACTAAAGTAGAGTGACTCTCCTATAAAAAATGACTCAGATCTTACCCTCTGGTTCACAGTTTTTACAACACAAAGGCATAAGCAAAATAGGAAAAAAAAAATTGCAAGTTTTGAAATTCCCTGAATGGATTCAAATTGTTTTCTCTTTCAAGTCAATAAAACAAGGATAGTCAACTTACTTTATAGGACTGTTGTAAGGATAGGATTGATAAAGTGAAATATATTTTATTTTCCCTGGTCAAATACCTGTATTAAAGTAATTTCATGGGCTTTATCCACCTCTCTTGAAGACTGGAGGACAGTACTTTTTGTCTGGTTAATTAAAAAAGAAAAAAGAATATGTCACTTGTTGATTTATGTAGTAAATCTTTATTTATGTAATAGATTTATGTAGTAAAGCTTTCACCATGCATGGTTTTACTATCTCAATAATTTTGTGAAGAAAGTGCTTTTATGTGCATTTGAGGGATAGAAGACAGAGCCTCAGCAAGGGTTAAGTGGATTGTCCAGGGTTATACAACAAACACTTGATAGAAATGATTAAATAAAATAATACTTTATCTGGTATGTTGTAGGTGCTCAATAAAGCATAACTGTGCATAAGTAATTCAATTATTGAAACCCAGTCTCAATCTTTAGTCCTAATTCTGATAGTCTTTAATCTTAGTTTTCATACATAAAAGGATATTTATCAAAAGAGCCAAGTTCAGGAGTATGCCTAAAAAGGTAATCAAGGTAGAACAATAGAAAGTTCATAGGCTTAAGCCATGGTGACTCAGGCCTATAATCCTAGCACTCTGGGAGGCTGAGGTGGGAGGATTGCTTGAAGCCGAGAGTTCTACACCAGCCTGAGCAAGAGCAAGACCCCATTTCTATTTAAAAAAAAAAAAAGAAAGAAAGAAAGAAAGTTCATAGGCTTAAAGAAGGAATAATTTGGCTTAATGAAGTTTCCCAGGCTAGTTGCTACTGAGTCTTCAAACCCTAACTGTTTCTTCTTTGTTTTCACTGCCTAGATTTATTACCTAGGAGTTTATTAAAGCTCATATATTAGGCAAGAAAGTATATTCTGTCATTGGGAGCCTATTTTGAACTTTTGACTGAAAAGTTCACCCTTTAAATATCATGAACTTTGACATCAGACTTGAAACTCCCAATGGCCTTGGCAGTGCACCTCAAAAATCCAGAGTCCAAAGCAAAGGAAAATGCAAACTTTGGAATTTGGCTCTAGGACAAACTCTTCAGCTCTGCTGCCTGAGATCTAAATAGTTAGAGGGCCAGGAAGTGTTTACCAGAGTCTAAGGAGCAAAGTGATTTAGGGGAAAGAACCCTCAGTGGAAACGCTGGCGTTTGAAAGGACAAACCAGGGCACATTGTGATTAGAGTTTTGTTAGTGAATGGAGATTTACAATCAGATAAGATTGGGTGGGAGGAACTAAAGTTAGTTTACAAATTCCCCACAGGGTGGAGTCTGAGCGGTTCTTTGAGTTTCTCACCCTAAGGTCTGACATAAATTTGCAAGGAATTCTCTTGAGAGGTTCCTTGAGAGATTCTGGGAGCTGTGGACCCCGTCGGAATCCTAGCAGGTAAGCACCAGGCACTAGGCGTATATTCTGGACACAAATACGCACTCAGTGATTTTTCCAAATGAAGCTTCTCTCAACTAGAATCCTTGTCATAATGCTTTAAAGGTTTTTTTCTGGTGGGTTCTTCGTTTTTTTTTTTTTTCCCCCACATTCTCTTCGTAAATAAAAATGGCATGACCACCCTAAGGGCCCTCACCTTTAAAAACAGGTTATATGAAGAGATCTTTACCAGTGTAGTAAAGAAGAATTGTTCAATAGTACACTGTAGTACATCTGCTGAACATGGTTACATTTGACAAATTAAAGTTAAGCCTATAGTTACTTGAATTTAAATAAGATTAGATCAAAATCCAGATGAGGGAAAGATACCTTTAAATAGGCTTTAAGTCTGCTGTTTTCTGGTAACTCTAGTTGTCTTACACTGCTTTAACTCATTCTTAATATTTGTTTAGAGAAGTGAAAACTTCTGTTTCTTGAGCAGAGTTTCTTCCACTTTCATTTTCTGAAACATTTGCCTAAGAATGGAAAGCTGATGTACTCTTTTCTTTATGGTAAAAGGTTTTCTTCTTTCTTTCCTGCTTTTATTTTGTGCAAGATGGGGTGTTATTTAGTAGTAACATTGAAGCAAATGCGATGATTTTATTAATGTTAAGTTCAGCACATAATTAAAATCCTAGATATTGTTAGGTCCGGAGCTGAGAGGGAAATACAAGAAGCCTAATGTGTAGCAAAATGCTGTTTTATTTTGAGCATCTAGGGGCAGATGGGTGGAGGCCAAAGAGCCTCCACCCCAAGGGAGGGGAAAGCCTTGGGTTTTATAGAGAGTTTTTTTTGGGGGGCGGGGGAGTGGGTAATACCTGCAGAGATAGGGGAGGAGGTATCTTCGTCCTTATCAGAGGGGATAGGAATACTGTCTATGGCTGTCTGTGGTTAGATTTACAACTTCAGACTCTCCAGACTGTGGTGGCTTCTGTGTCACAGGCTTTATGATACTGTCCACATTGCCACCCGGAACAAACCTAACAGATAGGAACTATGCAGTTGTAACAGAGAAATGTCACTCATTTCTCAATGATAGGCCTAAAGAAGCTTCCTCCGTGTACATATATTTTAAGATTTACTTTTGTTCTTTCTCAATGAAAAGGCACACTTTCTTTATGTATTTTTAAATTTGATTCTAAATTTTGAACTCATAAGTACAATTTACTGATTTCAGGCATGAAATGTGAAACTGTGTAAAAAATTAACTACTGGGTAGTTGACAGTTATTTAACTACTTAATCTTAGACCACTGGGTAACTAGGAGATCCCGAATTCAGTGATTTCCATCAAAACAATCAGTTTTTAATTATCATACAAATTTTAGCTTTAGAGTTATATATAGCTGTCTGAATAGAATTGTGAAAAAACAATTTGAAAATGTCAAAAGCTAAATGGAGGGCACAGTGGCAATTTCCATTGATATTAAAAGACATTATAAAAATATATCTTTTTATCAAGGACTTCATTAATGTCATTTGAGCCTAACACGATCCTTTGAACAAAGTAAAATTTAACTTTATTTTGTATAACACTGATGTGTAGAGGGGTTAGGTGACTTGCCTGAGACTTTATGGTGCATATGTCCACCTTCTTAATAAAGTTAACACGAAATATGTGAAATATAAAATTTGAAGGCTTTTTTTTAACTTGAACTTAATATTCATTTCAAAATATGAGCATGTCAATTTATTTGCAAGTAGTGAACCTAACATAGCATAAAATTGTGGCTTGTGAGCACTAATTAATTGTCTTAGCCAGTGTGGTGAATGGAGAATTAAGCAGCAACTAACATTAATAAGTTAGTTATTAATGTTAGTTATTATATTATAGTGTTAGTTATTAATGTTATTAATGTAATAAGTTAATAAATTATTGGAGTGAGGGTGTTATCCTGAGGCTGTGGAGTGGGGTGCACTTACTCCAGCAAGACTACTCCCTTCAAATATTTCACTGGACCCTAGGTGTGAGGGACCCAGAAGCAGAACCAGCCACTTTAACTCTTGCCTGTCTGGGACTGGTTTGGGAAGGATAGGTTAAGAAGTATAAATGGATTTATACATAGCCTGTGGTCCTTTGCAGACGGAGGGTAGGACTGTAGAAAAAAGACAAAGAAAAAAACGAACGAGCTGAAGAAACATAAATTTAAAAAATCAGGAGGTAAGATGCAAGGACAGATAAAGTGATAGGTTTAAGTCCCTGAGGAGGAGTTCTGCTTTGCACATTCCATCCACAGCCCTTGCCAAAGACCAATATCTCAGTCACAGTTCAATACCAAAGAGTACATTCTGTTATCTTTCCATTCCGTTTTTGTTTCTGCTCTGTCTGTTCCAGGGTTTGGTCTCAGAATGGAGGAAAATAATTCTGATGCCTCAGGATTACAAGGCTTAAATAAAATACTGAAATAAAGGGGCTAATGCATATCTCTTTTTTAGTAGGGAAAGTTGAATTTTGTGCAGAATATGATGGTAGCAAAGCAATCTGTATATTTAAGTAACCCCAATTAGAGTTTAAACTCATCTCCAATAAACTCTCAAAGTGCTGACTCCCCAAAGAATGTCACAAGTATAAAGCAAGCTCTCTTGATTCTGAATTTCACTAGAAATATTTCTCAAATTATTTCCCGTGTGGTCAGAATGAGGACTAGGTGTCCCTCTAGTCATATGTCATTAATTTTCCCAAATGATTTACTGAGCTATTTTGCTTATTCTCTTAGTCAACTGGCATTTTGGGGAAGTTCTATCTAAAAGACACTGCTCAGCAACAGGGTGGCTAGAAAAGATAAACTGAACATAATTTAGGCCGTAGGATAAAGTACAGTTCAGTAAGGTAGAACAGCAACTCTGTGAAGCTATCATAATTAACAAGTTGGTGGTAAAAGACACACATGATAGTAAGATAGAAAAATATCTCATGGAAATTTAGGAACAGCCCAAACACCTTTTCAGGAGACATAGCTGCTCAATTCCCCGCCCTTGTGTAACTAAGTCATTCTTACTGGCTGCTGTAATCACTTCCTGCTTTTCATGCTTTAATAATCAGTGGTTCTGTTTGACTCTGAAAAATGAGTCACTCTGACAGTATTCCTCTTAGGTCCTAGCATTTCCTAGCTTCTATGATTCTTTTAAATTCTTGCTCCTGTTTCTAACTGAATGAATAAATATATCTTAAAGCTCAGATTTCTGAAAGAATTTGATTATATGCTTAGCTAAACACCATCACCACTGTTTGGTTAGAGCTTCTACAGCAAGTCATTCACAGATCTTTGACAAAACAGTAGATTGTCTTTAGTGGGCAAGTGTCCAGCAGAGGTTTAATCAACTATAACCAGGCAATAGAGTGACAGAGGCACAGTCACCTGTGTCTCTACAAGTGGTAGAGACACAGTCACCTCCATTCAAATGACACTTTCCTTCATCAGAAAGCTAGAAGTAAGAACCCATTTAGAATCAAATTGTAAGTGTAACAAGCAAGTTTGATCATTTCCATCCACACATGTGCCTAAATAAATATAGAACCTGGCAAAATGTATTATTTATTATTAAGTAATGTTCATAAATGTGCTCATAAATGTGACAGATATTCAGAGGAAGACTACTTTTAGCTGAACTATCATAACAGCCCTCATGAAAAAAGGTAACATTTGAGCTAGGGCTTTAAAGAATGGCTACAACATGAACATGTAAAAGGGGAAGCAAAACATCTTAGGTAAAAGAAGTGGAATAGGAAAATCACAGAAATAGAAGATTTTATGAGGAGCATGAATAATAGGTATGATGAGATATTGAAAGCATCCTCAACATCAATGTCGACATCATTGACCTTTGTACAAAAGCAGGGATTGGAGAAATTGGGAGACACTACTTGTGTCAAACTAAAAAATATGCAGTGGTAAAGCTCAGGTATCCTTATCCAGGAATATGAAGGATGGCTCATTAGCAGAGATGATCAGCAACTGAGAAAGGAAGAGGCCAAATAAGTAGGAAAAATGTTATTTTACTGGTATTGTATAACATCCAGACATGCAACTCTTTGTTGTATAACACTGTCTATTGGTTAGGGTAAAGGAGGGAGGGGGGATAGAAGAAATATAATTGAACTGAATTCTAGAGCTTCATTTCTATGTTAGTTTTGGTTCCCAGGGGTCCTAGGCTTTATGTACAGTCTATGAGTTGAAAATGTTAAACGTATCTTATGATCCAATAGTCCCTTAAGATACAGACACAATAGCCAGTGACCAGCTTGATATTTCTACCTGGATGTTCAATACTTTATCTGAAACTTAATATGTCTTCAAAAGAATTCTAATTTCCCTCCTCAAAATTTTTCTTCTTTAGATATCTCATATTTCATCACTTTTCACATATTTGTTCATATCCCAAAGCTAGATGTAACCCCCCCTTTCCTGCCCTCACCAGAGATAATCTATCAGCCAGATGGATTTTCTTAATTTACTTTTTCTTCAAAATATATCATAAATCTACATTCTTCTCTCTATCTTTCTTCTTACCACTGAATTTAATCCAGCTTCCTTTCTCTCCCAAACTATTATCATAGCCTTAAGTTTTCTCTTTTTCAACTCCTATAATTTATCGCAGAGCAAAATGATTTTTATTTGATATAAAATTGTATCACACTCCTTTCTTATTCAAAACTCTTCAGTAGTTTCTCATTAAACTTAGAAAACTATCCAAAATCTTTTCCAATCTTTGACGTTCTTCATGATTAACTTCTGCCTCAGCCTTTTTCACATGATCGTTTATCATAACTTCCTCTCCCTCTCCCCTTAATGCATTAGTTGAACAAGCCAAACCTGTCTCCTTCCCAGGACCTTTGCACATGCTGTCATGTTCCTCCAAGTTCAGATCATCATGTGATTTACTACATAATATGATTTAGAAATGCTTGTGCATGTCTTCCTCGGCGATGCACTTGATCACCCTGAGGTAGCTCTTCCATACCCCAGTGACTCTGTCTCAATACTCTATTGTTTTCTTGTAGCTCTTGAAACTATCTGGAATTGCATTATTTTTCCATGATTCCACTAAAAAGTAAACGGTGCAAGAGTTGGCACTTACACACTGTCTTATACACTGCTTCTTGCCAAAGCCAACTGGTAGGTACCTGAGAAATATCTGTTGAAAGAGAAATAAATGGAGGAATATATAAAGGAAGTCAACCAAACTATATGTAACTCAAGCTAGCCTAAGGAAATTTTTTCCTCTACTATCATTCTTGCTCAATTTCAAAAAACTAAAACTTAGAGGAAATATAAAAACAAACAAACTTGGGTAACATTTAAAAATACGTGATTAAATCTTCATTGTCATTTATCCCCTTCAGAGAGATTAAGTTTTCTTTCCAAAAAAGTGGAAAATGTTAAATGATGATTAAACAGAGTGCAATGTGATTTCAAGAAACACCACAGGGTCCTGTTTGTTCTAACATGGTACATATGGTGTTGACAAAGAAGAACTTTCTGATTGTTATCAGCAGCAGAGAGCAAATACTCTCTGGTATTTGTATAGCAAAAATAATAATATTTAAAGTTACCTTTTTCATCAATATCATTTTCATTCACAGTAATGAATTTTTTTCGGGTTCATTATGTCTATAGTTTTAAAATGATGATCCAAGAACCACTGGGGGTGGGTTAGTGACAATGACAAGCTTGGTGGGGCACTGTTTTTCTATACTTGCACAAAAGTCATCTTCACTATTACCTCTCAGTAAGATTCTAGAAGAAAAGGTGATGAAGTTATACATGTCTGGAAGCCACAGACGTGGTACGCTCTTCTAGATAATAAGAATGGAAAGAGATAACATTTTTTATTGTGAACTTACTCTGTCCTGAGCATGATCACCTAATTTAGTCCTTTCAATATACTTTATGTGTGAGGAAAACTCAGACATGGAGTTTGATGCTGGTTGGTTAATTATATCATTTCTGAGGTTGGGAAAATGGGAATTTCAGTTAAAGCAAAAGGTGTATTACCTAAAGGCCTAATTTTCTGCAGTGGCTAAATAACATTTTATCATTTTCTTTCCTTTTTAGAGAACCATTGGAATGATGGAGCCTTCACCTCTTGAGCTGCCAGCTGACACTGTGCGACGCGTCGCGGCTGAACTCAAATGTCACCCGACAGATGAGAGGGTTGCTCTCCACCTAGACCAGGAAGATAAGCTGAGGCACTTCAGAGAGTATTTTTATATCCCCAAAATGCAGGATCTGCCTCCAAGTAAGAATAATGGGAAGGGTTTTTTTGGGTTTTTTTTTTTTTGTCTTTTTAAAAATAATTTATTAATTTATTTATTTTTGTTACTGCATGTATCATAAATCTTTGAAAAATCATTGTTCCATTACATAATAGAGCCATTATAATTGTGTCTGAAAAACAGCAGGTCTTTGATGGTACTAAATCAACCTGTCATCCTACCTTAGCCTCAGATTCTTTATGTTTCCTCTCCTCCTCTGAATAAAATACTTACCGAGTGCTTATGCTGTCAACTATTTCTCTGAACAATAGAGTGACTGATTGAAAATTACAGGCAGATGCATTTACTTGTTCTCTAAGCACTTGGGACTCAAAGCAATTCTTTTAGAATACAATTTTAGAATATCTTATATTGTGGCACCTAGATTATGATAGCATGATGTTTGCCTTAGAGGGGATTTTATTTTATGACTTGGATATACTAGGAGAGATGGTAGGTAAATAGCTATTTTTGCATGCTGTGAATAAAGATGGTGTGTATAAGAGTTACCATGAAAAGAAACAATTAATGCCTAAGAAATAACTGCATTTTCAAAAATAATACCTACAGTAAGCTGACTCTATTCTTGGATTGGGGGAAGTTCTTATTTAATGAGTATGGAGTTTCCATTTTTCGAGGTAGAAAAATTCTAGAGAAAGGTTGCACAATAATGTGAATGCACTTAACTGAACTGTATATTAAAAATGGTTAAGATGGTAAAATTTATGTTACATGTATTTTAGCACATTATTTTTAATATTTATTAAAAATAAAAAGTTTCCACTTTAAAAAAGAACAGCATTGTATGTATAATCACTTTTGTATTATGCTTGAGTTGACTTGGTGTCCTAATTATAGGTATAATATTTGTTTTGATTAGTTATCCAGTACAAGGTAACTCTAAGGAATTACAACCTTGGATAAGTCATTGCTGATTCTTAAAGAGACAGAAGTTAAATAGGTTTAATAGAGAATTTAAGTAATTTATTTGTTTAAAATATAGGTTTGAATGATGCAAAACTTTACTTGTTTAACCCCAAGAGTTCTTCTAAATCAATGATTATCAAGGTGTAGAGGCATGAGTTTCACTATGGAACTTAGCAGAATTGCAAGTTCTTGGGTCCTACCCAGAATTACTGACTCAGAGATGCTGAGGCCCAGTCACGTGTTCTAGACCAGCTACGATGGGATGGTATCATAGAGAGTTGGATCACTTAATTCCCATTCTCACTATTCCCAGTCTAGTTGCTTCTTACTTTCTAGGAGTTCATCTATTCATCAAATATTATTCATTTTCTCTGTTCCAGACACTTTTCTCAGAAAAGTTCAATGAACTAAAGAGCGAGATTGTCAAATACTTAAACTTAAATCTAGTATGAGGAGACAGATAATAACCAAACTTAGAAACAACTTAATATATGCTGTACTAGCAGGTGCTGCTCCAAGTGCTATGAAGATGAGGGTGCTATTTCACCCAAGATAGTCTGGGAAGGAAAGGCTGATGAGGTGACATCTGAGCAGAGAGGAGAATGAAGTGAGGTAGTGAGCCTCATGGATTTATAGGCGAAGCTGAGCCTGATGCCCATTCAGGTTTGCACTGCACAAAGACACCAACTCAGGAGCACATAGTATGGTAGGGGCAAAACTGTAACACCTTTTTCTCATCCATTAGAAGGCTCATGGCTGACATTCCTATAACAAAAGACAGGTTAGCAAGAGAAAAGCATCACAAATTTATTTAACAAAGTTATACATGGCATGTGAGCCTTCAGAAATGAAGACTCAAGGACCCAGGGAAAACTGTGTCTTTATACTAAGTCTGATGAAAGAAGTGGATAGTTGTGGAGAAATAGGATTGAACAAAAAGGATGGTGACCTAATGGTAAGAAACTAGGAGGAACACAGCAAGTCTTGTGTTCAGATTCTTCTTGGTCTCTTGCTGTAGCATTTCTTCACCCTGAGTACAGGGCAGGACATCTGTCACATGAAGGTCTACAAGGGAGAAGGAAAAAGATCAGAGAGTGAGCTTGCTAGGTTTCATGGCTTGCTTTGGCAGAGGAATTCTAGTTTCTTTGACCCACCTGGGCATGAAAGGGCGTGCGGTGCTGGAGAAGGTCAGAGAGAACTTGCTTCCGAGGCCCTCTCGACCTCCTTCAGTTCAGAGTACTCAGCATAGCAAGGCGCCATACTTTGGGGTATTTATGTTCTGAGCCCCAACAGTATTGAATTTTTTTCCTTTTTTTTTTTTAATTTCACAAGATATGAATTCATCAAGAAACCAATATTTCCTATCTTATTAAAATCTTCCAAGAACATCTAAAAATGATAAAGCATCTGAAGTTATTTTAAGAGACTAGCATAACACCAAGAACAAATGTTCTTTAGCAACTCTGAACAATGAAAAACAAAGAACACAAATAAATAAGTTTTGGGAAAATGAAAGGATCACGACTCACAACATAGCATTTATTATTATTTTTTTTAATCTTAAGGAAAGGCCACAGGCACAGCCTGTGGTTTCCTGATATTTTTCCATTAAATATGTTTGTTCAAGGTTCCTAAAAGAAACTTTATTGAGATAAGTAAGTTTCCTTCTATTCTTAGATGGTGTCTGAGATGTTATTAGAGAAAAGGGTCAAAAATACTTTCACTCAGCTGGTGTTCTTATGCTCAAAGTTGTTCTCAAGATCATAGCCAAAAAATAAGACATAAACAAGAAGGAGAGAGGGTGGAGAGGGGGGAGAGAAGGGGAGAGAGAGGAAAAGAGAGAAAAAGAAAGGGAAATGCAAGGCATGCCTATGGGAAGGACCTTTCTAAATTTTTTGAAATTACAAATATTCCTGTTTAAAACATCTTTATGCTTAAACCTCTGAGAGCATCCTGGATAGCCCCATAAGACATATTGCTTTTGCAGACACAAGGCCATCGTATCAGAGTGCCAAACTGCCATTTCAGAAACCAGTGGTGCAAATTTATATTCCCTCCAAAAGTAAAGGCGGTTTCCTCACTGACTTTGGGTATTAGCAGTAAAATCTTTGCTCAGCGGATAATCAAAAATTGTTCCTTTCTTGTTTGAATTTGCAGGTCCTGGACCAGTAATGGATTTTTTTTTCATAAATTTTTAGGCCATTACTTTTCTTTTTCATTTCCTCTTAATGTATAAATTTATTAGTTCTATTTATTTTATTTTTAAATTGATTTTTCCTTTTTTAAAATCTTAAGAATATCAACTGTTTGACATCTGTGGAATTTCAAGTGAAAAGGTCCAGTCCACGTAGCTGACCAATAGCAGAACCAGCAAGAGATTCTAAATATTGTGGCTACTGGCCCAGTTCTCTTGGCTTGATTCTGCTATGACTTTTTTAAATTACCCTGTTGAAATTCAACTTATATACCATAAAATTCACCCATCATAAGTGTACAGTTTAATAATTTTAATAAGTATATGGTTACACAACAATCATAACCCAAGTTTAGAACATTTCTTCATTCCCCTTTTCTACCCCTTAGCTCAAGGCTACCAGTAATCTATTAAACATGCCATTATTTTGCTCTGTATAGATCATTAACTCCAAGAATATCTTTATTGGCAAGCTCTATTTGGAGAATAATTTTCTTTTAAAGTGTTCCTGTCACTGTTCCTTTCATAGTCAAATATTCCCCTCCTTCAATCTTATATCACATCCAGAAGATAGATCAATAAATTGCCATCCAGCTTCCGTAAGCTAAGCAGTCATCAAGTTAAAGCTATCCAAACAAGATCTACTATTACTTTGCCTATGTAGTTATTTGGCCTCAGATACAATTCGCATAGCAAAGCAGTCATGCTTAAGTTTGTCTCTAAGGGTTCCATAATAACATAATAGATTCTCTTGAGCTCAATTATTGTCAGGCTTAGAAAACTGTGACAGGTAGGAGGTATCAGTGCATGAAATAGGGGAAAGTATACTTTTTTTCTCTATAAACTAAAATCCTTTATTTCACAACAGATAACACCATGTTAAATAAAAGTTTTATGAAGCTATAAAAGGACATATATTATGACTATGTGATTTTAAGAATCTGACTTAAATATCTAATATCCATAAGAAAAACAATTAAGAAGAGTATTTCTTAAAGGTTTAATTTTAAGGACATTGCAAACTACTCAGTTGAATTCTGCATTGTAGTGAACTTACTTGTAATCTTGTCTTTTCCTTTGTGTTAGACTATGTGCTCCCTGAGCTCAGGGATTATTTTATTTCTCTGTTAATCAGTGGGGGTCACCTAGGCAAACCTTAGCGGGGAGGCAACCAATGAGGTCTTATTACTGAGAAACAAGAGTATTTGCAAAGACACAAGCTGAAGAAAGCATATTTGTTTTGATCTCTAAGAATAATTTTACATGATCAGAGCATATCATGTAAATAGATGGGTGCATATAAATATTAAATAGTAGGATATGGAATAGGGTAGTAGGATATTTGGAGTAATAGAATTGCTGGAATAGAATACATATGAAATAAGTGGGCGCGGGAAACTAGCAATAAGGCTGAAGAAGTAAATGTAACGGAGCTGGAGAAAAGGGAAGAGATTCAAGAAGTATTTGAAATACTCATTAAATAAACCTGATTTAATAGTAGAAGAAACATACCATGAGCCACACTTTCTGGTTTAGGTGAATAGTGGTGATATTCACTGATATTATTAACTTGTTCTGGGAACTGTTCATTTAAAAAGAATCTAGTTTTGTAATTCTCTCTTGTTGCTCTGCTATCTGTTGCCTTGACCTCAGAGTCCAAGAAGGTGGCAGCTGTATTTCAAGCAGTGGGAAGCAAGTAGGAACAAAGGAGACATGTATACTTTCCCTTAAGGAAGGTTTCAGAGGTTACCTTCTAACATATCCATCTAAACCCCACCTATCTGCAAAGAAGACTGAGTGTAAAATACAATCTTTATTCTTGATAGCCACATACAAAGCTAAAATTCTATTACTCTAAAAGAAAAATAGAATGGAACTTAGGGCACAGCTAGCATTTGAGTTTACTGTGAAGATATAATTCTGAGAGCGTCCTCAACATTTAGGTAATAGTTGAAACTGTGGGTGTGGTATTACCTAGGTCTCATATCTAGAATTAGAAGTTGGTGGAAACAAAATGTTAAGCATTGGCAAAGAAAGAAGAACTCTAGGAAAAGTCAGAGACAGAAGAACAAGGAAAATGAAGTGTTCTAAAACCAAGCAAAGAGAGATGTTGGAGAAAATTGGAGGACTTGCCATCATTAACCGCCTTAGGGGCTGCATGATAAGCCTTACATTTGAGCAGTTAGAAGAGCTTTATTCCATTGCCTGAACTTTAACAGCTTCATTGGAATGACAGGGGGGGAACTGTATTCTTCTGGGTGTAATTGAAAAAGTGAAATATTGAAAATGAGGTTTTTAGAGTGCTTTTCCAAGAAACCTTTCTGTGAAAGGAAAACACACTGACAACAAGAGATGAAAGGAAATGAATGAATGTCTTTCTCTTAAGGAAGGTAGGGGCTTGCTTATGGTTATATATTGAGAAAATGAAATTTTGAGATAAAGAGAGACAGACGGATAAACATAAATGTGATTTTCAGCCAGGTGGAGTCCATACGTGATCTATTATCTGCCCTGATCTTTTTAACCTCATGGAACCAAAGATCCTAAATTGCTGAATACAATCTTTGCCGGCTCTCAAAGACACTCTTTGCCCCAGTGTCCACAGTCAACATGAGTCAGATTAAGAGTCCATGAAGAAATTTCAAGGTCCCACCCAGCTGTTCCATACTTTTGGCAATATGTTACCAGGTACAGCTCAGCCATGGGACAAAGGATTGGGAATAGAAAGAGTCTTATCAGGAGACTTTAGACTTTCACCTTTGCTTGGGGCAATGTTTAGTCTTTCCTGTCCTGTGAACTCTTTTCTCAGGGGATTTTACCCTCAAAGGTGTGGACAATTCCTTTTTAAATATTCAAAACATGGAGTGTCCTTACATCAGATGCCATCCCAGTCATCATTCTAGACCTCAAAGAGGACTAATGGGTTCAAAATTAGACAAGAATATATAAGGAGTGTGTGCAAGTGGACTGCAGTGATCATGCATTTTTCTCCATCTTCTTCCAGAAATTGTAGGAATTATATTCAAATTCCAAGGAGCTTGCTGGGAACATAGCTTTGTATCCCTATAAAGGAAAAGGACATGAGTGTCCCCTTAGGACAACACCAGGAAATTTAATATCAGGCACACAGCAACATAAAAAGTTCTTCACTCATTATATTCTGAATAATAGCAAAAAAAAAGAATAATGCAGACTTTAGTAAAATGCACAAATCACACAGATCTATGGATTTTATAACATGAGCATATCTTTGTAATAAGATCCTGTACCAAGAAACAGAATATTGCCAGCACCTGGTAAAACTGCTGTATACCCCCTTTCAGGTATTACCCATTTCAGGTTAACCACTGTTTCTTCTATAACCAATATTTGAATATCGACTTTTAAGGTTTTATCAGAAATTCACTCCAAGCTCTTATTTATTCAATGACCCAAACATATGGATCTGGGATAACATGTCTGGGTGTCACAACTTAAACAGATTTTAAGGAATATATATATATATTCCTTTTTTAAAACAATTAATAATACCATAGTTGAATCATTTAAGTGAGACACAGGTAAAACTGGCCCTTTTCCTCTTTAATTCTCCTGTTCCTAGTCACACTTTTCTTTAGCAAAGTGCAACTGGATCACAATGTTCCCAGCACTTTTATTTATTTTTATTTTTCATCCTAAAATCTGCTCTTATCCACCAATCTATGAACTTATCCCCAATTTCAGAGAGAATGGAAGAATGGTCTCTTTTCTAATGACAGAAGTACAAAATAAATAATTTGTTCATTAGAAGAGTTTATTAATGTTGTTGTTTAAATTTATATTATATAACCGTTTTTTTTTTTGTTTTTTTTTTTGGTGTGCAGTCTGAGTTTTAACATGTTTAGAATCATATGAACGTATCTCCTCACAATATATAGAAAAGTTTTGTAATCTCCCCCAAAACTCCATTCTGGCCCTTTGTAATCAATCTCTCCACTATACCCCAAATCCCTGGAAATCACTAATCTGTTTTCCATCCCTATAATTTTACCTCTTCCAGAATGTCATATAAAAGAAATCGTATACTGTATGTACTCTTTGGAGACTGGCTTTCTTTACTCAGTAATGCCTTTGATATTAATCAAAGTTACATCAAAAAAGTGTTCCTTTTTATTGCTGAACAGTATTCTATTCTAGGGATGGACTACAGTAATGTGTTCATTCCCTCAGTAAAGCATACTTTTGTCCAGTTTTGGTGATTATGAATAGCTACTATACACATTTACGTACAGGATTTTTTGTGAATGTAAGTTATCAAATTTTTTTTTTTTTTTTGGTCAAATATCAGATAGTAAAGATTTCACTCTTGGCAGTTCTCATATTCTTGCTCTTTTTTCCTTCTTCTCTGTCTTATTATTATTCTTCCATTTAAAAATGTAAAAACATTCTTAGCTTGCTGGCCATACAAAGCAGGTCATGGGCTTGGTTTAGAACACAAGCCACAGTTTGTTAGCCCCTGCTTTAGAATACTGCAAGTTGATTGCTGATGGGTCATATCACAAGTGTATTTTTAACTGCCAAACTTTTCCAGAATGACTGTGCTATTTTGCATTTTGCATTCCCACCAGCAATGTATGGGAGTATCCTTCACCCCCAGTCAATATTGTCAGGTTTTTTTTATATATATATTTTTTAGTCATTCTAATATCTAACATTGTAGAAGCATCTTATTTTGGAATTTATATGCATTTTCCTAATAGTTAATTCACTTAAGTATTAATCATTTCGTATGCTTATGTAACATCTGTATTTTAAAGAAATGTTTGTTTAAATCTTTTGACCATTTTTCAACTTCAATTGCTTTTCTTATTGTTGAGTTTTAAGAGTTCTTTGCACATTCAGTATACAAGTAATTTGTTGTATAAGTGATACAAAAATATTTTTTCATAGTCCTTTTAAAAATGTCTTTCACAGAGCAAATGATTTAAAATTCCTTTTTATTTTCCCTTTATGGATTGTGCTTTTGATACCATGTCTAAAAACACCTCGCCTAACCACAAGTCCCAAAGACTTCTTTAGCCCATGGTTTATTTAGGAGTGTGTTGCTTAGTTTTCAAGTATTTTTTGTCAGATTTTGATCTGAAATGTAGGTTCTTAGCAGGCTCATGGCCAAAGAATGACCAGACACACCAAGGTAAGGTAAGCATGAAAACGAGGTTTATTGAGGAGAGAAAGACAGGATTATGGGGCAAGAGCAAGATATAGGTTTACAGAGCATGATACATACACCACAGATGATGACTGGACTCATTGTTGCAGCAAAGGGAAAGCAAAAGGAAAGCAAACAAAAGGCGCAAAAAAGAACTTGGTTATGGTCTGTGTCTTGTTTTATAGTGCTGAGATTGGGACCTCCCTCGTGGCTCAGACATTACCATGGAACCACTTTGATTGGGCAGTTGGGAGTTGCATTACTACGCATGTGGGTTTTTCTAGGTCAATTTCCAGACTCCATGGTACCTGTTTGCTTAGCCCGTGGGCTAGAGTCCTCTGCATTTTTTTGCAGCTGGCGCACTAAGTTATTTATGATTGACAGATTCGTATGGTATTTCCTCCTCCCCCAGGTATGGAGAGGATTAGGGTGGGGCAATTGCACCAAAGTAATGGTACCCACTTTTGTCCTTAGGAGACCCAGAATCCCTCACTATCTACCTAACATTTGGACATATTTCAGTTTTCATTATTATTATTGATTCCTAGTTTAATTCTATTATGGTCAGTGAACATTTGTTGTATGCTTCAGTTCTTTTAAATTTGTTAAGGTTTGTTTTTGACTCAGGTTTGTCTTGGTGAACTCTCCATGTGCATCTAAAAGAATATTTATTCTGTTGTTTGTTAGAGTGTTCTACAATAGTCAGTTACATCCATTTGTTTCACATTTTTCAGTTCTGGGGTTTGTCTACTGATATAATTTTGACCTGGTAGTCTTAGATTTATGGACATAATCATAAATCCCAGGTACACATTATTCCAAATTGCTGAAATTCAATTCAATATTTCCAACAAAAAGTTAATCACATTAGTACCACAATTATTAAGATTGGGATAATTTTACAGTTATACTCTTCTTACCCACCAAATTCATATTAGATGTTCATCTTCTTCTTGGTAATACCAGAGATCCAAATAATCAAAACACAAATGAAACAAACACAGCTGGAATCTCTATACTTTCTATTACTAATTATAATGCAATCAGCAACAATTTAATATTCACTAATCTGCAAAAACATTGTATAGCTTTGGAACAGGTCTTTTTTTTTTTCCTTCTTTTTATTTGTTTGTTTGTTTATTTTTATAGAGACAGAGTCTTTCTCTGTTGCCCAGGCTAGAATGCAGTGGCGTCATCGTAGCTCACTGCAACCTCAAACTCCTGGGCTCAAGCAATCTTGCTGCCTCAGCCTCCCAAAGGGCTAGGATTACAGGTGTGAGCCACTGTGCCCAGCTTCTTTTCTTCTTTTCTTTAAATTTGATAAAGGAGTTCTTGGTTTAAAAAAAAAAAAGCAAAATTAACTCAAATTCCTCAAATGAAAAGTCACAGTACATTGAAGTTTTAGCCTAGGATATCTAATCAGAACAGTACTCTAATGGTCTTTTGGTATGGTATCATCATTTTATACACATATGGAGGAAAATAAGTTTCAAAATGAATAAAGAATACATTTCTTATAGGTCCTAATTTCTCTTAAATATTTTTTCTATCTTTTTTCTTTTTTTCCTACACATCTAGGCCTTGAAAATTCTAGCAATCACAAAAACCAATCCCTGGATATTGCCTTTCAAAGCAGCTTTTGAGCATTTGCATGATCGCTTAAATGATAGGCCACAGCTTTGATTCAGTTTTGATTCTTTATACCAAGCTAAGTCTTGGACTTCTCCTGAAATCTGAAAGCCAGGAAGTGGTATTTCCTAGTTCAGGAAAAAAAATATATATATATATATGTATATATATATATCAATTTAAACTAAACCGTATTTAAAAAGAAGCAGCATTTACGTCAAAAAAATTTTAAAGCAGAATGTTAGCAAGCTAGTCTTTCATTCTAAACTCAAATACCTAACTAATAATGTCCAACAATAAGCATTAATTATATGGAAAGAATTTTAAAAATTTTGCAATGATGAAATTAAATGGGTGGAAATACTGACAGTTGACATTGAATGCTAGTTTATATATATATATATATATATATATACACAACAACCACCCTGGTATACATATCACAGAAACACACTGGCATCTGATAAACAAATTCATTAACATTTGAGTTCCTTTTCATAACAATTTCATTTTAGAAAATATTCTTTACACAGGCAAGGCATTTTAAAAAATCTCTGGAACTTGCGTTTGCTTTGCCTTCAAACCACAGTGCTACTTCTAGGTTTCTTCTTTAATTTGCAAAAAGGAAAAAAGAATAAAGTTACTTTATAGTTCCTGTATTAAACTTAAACTTGATTTTCAATATGAGTTTGTTTATTGAGAGAGAGAGAGAGTAAGTGAGTTAGGGAGTTGGAAATGTACTGAGATTTTTATTCTTTTAGCTCTTGGGGCAACTGGGCTGGGCCCTTCACCTCTGTTCTAAAGTAGCCTTTCTGGTTTATTACAACAGTATAATCTCGCATGTGTTTTATCAAGTGAAAGGGGTTGGAAAGTTTTAATCTAGAACGATTACACATGTGTTTTATAACTGAATCTTAAAATATTTAAAGTGGACTTAATTAAATCTTAAATTACAATAACCACATGCTATATAAAGTTGAAAGTAAGCTACCTCCTGTGACCTTAGGTAACTTAATTAAACTTGCATATTCTCAATTTTTGTTTTATTGTTTTTTGTTTTCAGTGAATGGATTAAATGCCAGACCTTCTGAAGTGAGTCCATATAGAGAATTTGTTTGGGGATTTTTGAAAAATGTCTATGCTTCCTGGGTGCAGTGGCTCATGCCTGTCATCCTAGCACTTTGGAAGACTGAGGCAGAACCCTGCTTGAAGCCAAGAGTTTCAGACCAGTCTGGGCAACATAGCAAGACTCTATCTCTATGAAAAATAAAAACATTAGCTGGGCATGATGGGACTCACCTGTAGTCCTGACTACTTGGGAAGCTGAGGCAGGAGGATAGCTTTAGCCCAGAAGTTTGAAGTTGCGGTGAGCTATGATTGTGTCACTGCACACCAGCTTGAGTGACAGAGCGTGACCCTGTCTCTTAAAAAAAAAAAAAAAAAATGTCTATGCCCAAGCCCTACACCAGAAAAAGTAAATTAGCATCTTTGAGTGAAGCCCAGGCACTGGTATTTTTTTTCAAGCT
The DNA here is from genome assembly GCA_008086735.1 of Cheirogaleus medius. NCBI lineage: Eukaryota > Metazoa > Chordata > Mammalia > Primates > Cheirogaleidae > Cheirogaleus > Cheirogaleus medius. Next base: position 6,031,017 of record VBSM01003200.1, on the reverse strand, counting down.
CCTGATGTCATAGATCAATAGGGAAATCCAAATGAAATATATAACATCTATTTTCTATTTATATATGTTTAAAAATTATTATTTCATAAATATAATAGATGATCATAATCAGTTTAAACATACCTATATATGCATGATTTAAAAGTAAATGGCAGCTTATCTCTTTAAACACAATATAGTACTGGTGTCTAACAGTGTATTTCCAATTGGGGTCATATCTGGCCAACTTTGATGCTATTAATGGGATGAGGATGATCCATACATTTATTAAGTGGTTTTTTCTTTTTTTGGTGGAAGGCATCATAGTAGGAAATCTATATATGTAGAAGACAAAAACTTGTACACAAAGACTTGAAAATAGTTGCAACTCAAAATTAAAAATAGCTTCATTAGGGCCAGGAGAGGTGGCTCACATCTATAATCCTAGCACTTTGGAGGCCAAAGAGGGGGGATTGACTGAGGCTAGGAGTTCGAGACCAGCCTGAGGGACACAGAAAAATCTCTTTTCTACAAAAATTTAAAAATTAATCTGGCGGGGTGGCACTTGCAGGTAGTTCCAGCTACTCAAGAGACTGAGGCCGGAGGATCACTTGAGCCAGGAACTCGAGGCTGCAGTGAGTTATGACTGCCCCACTGTGCTCCAGCCTGAGCAACAGAGTGAGATGCTGTCTACAAAACAAACAAACAAACCAAAAGTTTCATTATTATGCCAACAACAAATATATTAATGGAGCAAACATGTATATTTTATGTTGTTGTGCTTTGCTTTATTACACTGTATCCATAGTGGGGTTGTTTTGTTTTGTTTTAACAAATGAAAGATTGTGCCAACCCTGCCTTAAGCAAGTCTATTGGCACCATTTTTTCAACAACGTGTGCTTACTTTACATCCATGTGTCACATTTTGATAATTCTCACAGTATTTCAAATTTTTTCATTATTTTTTCGTTGTAAAGGGTCTCGCTCTGTAGCCCTGGCTAGAGTGCAGTGGCATCATCATAGGTCACTGTAACCTCAAGTTACACCTGGGGTTAGTAATCCTCCCGCCTCAGCCTCCTGAGTAGCTAGGACCACAGGCATGTGCCACCACACCTAATTTTTGTATTTTTTGTAGAGATGCGGGTCTCAGTATGTTGTCCTGGCTGGTCTTGAACTCCTGGCCTTAAATGATCCTCCCTCCTCAGCCTCCCACAGCACCGAGATTACAGGCTTGAGCCACTATGCTCAGCTTTTTTCATTATTATTATATCTGTTATGGTAATCTGTCATCGGTGATCTTTGATGTTACTTTTGTAATTGTTTTAAGACATCACAAATCGCACCCATGTACAACGGCAAACTTAATTGATAAATGTTGTGTGTGTTCTGGCTGTTCCACAGACCAGCCATTCCCCTATCTTGCTCCCTCTCCTCACACATCCTTTTCCCTGAGACACAACTATATTAAAATTCAGCCAATCAGTAACTGTACAATGGCCCCTAAGTATTAAAGTGAAAGTTTCAACTGGCATATCTCTCACTTTAAATCAAAAGCTAAAAACGATTAAGCTTAGTGAAGAAGGCATGTCAAAAGCTGAGACAGGCTGAAAGCTAGGCCACTGTGTGTGAACAGCCAAGTTGTGAATGCAAAGGAAAAGTTCTAGAAGGACATTAAAAGTGATACTCTAGAGAACACATGAAGGCTAAGAAAGCAAAACAGGCTTCTTGCTGATATGAAAAAAGTTTGAGTGGTCTAGATAGATCAAAGCCACCACAACATTCCCTTAAACAAAGCCTAATCCAGAGCAAGGCCCTAACTCTTTTTAATCATGTGAAGGATGAGAGAGGTAAAGAAGCTGCAGAAGAAAAGTTGGAAGCAAGCAAAGGTTGGTTCATGAGGTTTAAGTAAAGAAGCCATCTCCATGACATAAAAGTGCAAGGCGAGGCAGCAAGTGCGGATGCAGGAGCTGCAGCGAATATCCTGAAGATCTAGCTACGCTCCTTGAGGGAGGGAGCTACACAAAACAGCAGATTTTCAGTACAGAAGAAACTGCCTTCTATTGGAAGAAGAGGACATCTAGGGCTTTTATAGAGAGAGAAGAGAAGACAATCCCTGGCTTCCAAGCTTCAAAGGACAGGCTGACCTTCTTGTTAGGACCTAATGCAGGTGGTGACTTTAAGATTAAGCCAGTGGTCATTTATCATTCTGAAAAATCCTAGGGCTTTTAAGAATCATGTTAAATATACTCTGCCTGAGTTCTATGAAGGGAACATCAAAGCCTGGATAACACCACCTCTGTTATAGTGGGGTTTACTAAATATTTTCAGCCCATTGTTGAGAACTGGTCAGAAAAAAAAAGATTCCTTTCAAAATATTACTGCTCATTGACAATGCACCTAGTCACCCAGGAGCCTTGAAGGAGATATACAAGGAGGTTAAAGTTGTTTTCATGCCTGTTAATACAACATCCATTTTGCAGCCCATGGATCAAGGAATGATTTCAATTTTCAAGTCTTATTATTTAAGAACTACATTTCATAAGGCTATGGATGCTATAGCTAGTGATTACTCTGATAGATCTGGACAAAGTAAATTGAAAATCTGGATAGAATCCACCATTCTATAATAGATGCCATGAAAACATTTTTGTTTCATGGGAGGAGGTCAAAATATCAACATTTATAGGAGTTTAAAAGAAGTTGATTCCAACCTGCATGGCTGATTGAGGGGTCAAGACTTCAGTGGAGGAAGTACCTGCAGATGTGGTGGAAATACCAGGAGAACTAGAATTAGAAGTGGAGCCTGAAGATGGGACTGAATTGCTGCAATCTCATGAAAAACTTGAACTGACAAAGAGTTACTTCTTTTGGATGAGCAAAGAAAGTGATTTCTTAAGGAGGAAGCTACTCCTGGTGAAGATACTGTGAATGTTGCTGAAATGACACAAAAGGATTCCATAAACTTAGTTGATAAAGCAATGGCAGAGTTTGAGAGGATTGACTCCAATTTTGAAAGAAGTTGTGTGGATAAAATCTTATCAAATTGCCTTGTGTGCCACAGAGAAGTCTTTCATGAGTGGAAGAGCCAATTGGTGTGGCAGACTTCATTGTCGTCTTATTTTAATAAATTACCAGGCCAGGCACAGTGGCTCACACCTGTAATCCTAGCACACTAGGAGGCCGAGGCTGGCAGATCCTTTGAGTTCAGGAGTTCGTAACCAGCCTGAGCAAGAGCAAGACCCCATCTCTACCAAAAATAGAAAAAATTAGCCGGGCATGGTGGTGCATGCCTGTTGTCCCAGTTACTTGGGAGGCTGAGGCAGGAGGATTGCTTGAGCCCAGGAGTTTGAGGTTGCTGTGAGCTAGACTGATTCCATGGCACTCTAGCTGGGGCAAGAGAGTGAGACTCTGTCTCAAAAAAAAAAAAAAAGAAAAGAAAAGAAATTACCACAGCCACTCCAACCTTCAGCAATCCACCACCCTGATCAGTCAGCAGCCATCAACATCAAAGCAATACATTCCACCAGCAAGTAACATTACAACTTTCTGAAGGCTCAGATGATCATCAGAAATTTTTAGCAATAAAGTATTTTTAATTAATGTATGTACATCTTTTTTTTAGACGTAATGCTATCACTTACTTAATAAACTATAGTATAGTGCAAGCATAAGTTTCATATGCACTTGGAAACCAAAACATTTGTGTAACTTGCATTCCTGCAATGTGTGCTTTATTGTGGTAATCTGGAACTGAACCCACAATCTCTGTAAGGCATACCTGTGTATCCTTTGAATTGTGAACCCAGTAAAAAGTAGTTGAGCCTAAGTTACTAAGTTACTGAGAAATTTGCTAGTTGGGATGTGGTAACTTTACCAAAAAGAGTCTGGAAATACACTGCATGACGTGGGAGGCAGTGGTAGTGAGTCAGATTATACATCAGCTGAAGTGTGTATTCGCTACTTCAGGGAACTGGAGGTTGGAGGTTTCTAATGAACCCACCAAAAGTACCTCATAAGAAAAAGAGCTAACCTGAAGGCACAAAAGCCAGAGTAAGGTTTTCTTTCCTTTCTTGGAGGTATTAGAAGCAGCAGTAGTAAAAAACAAACAAAGAAGCAGATTACAATGAACATATTTCTCTGTTCCAAACTGTGTTTTCTGAATTTAGATCAGGCGTGAATGCAGGATGGAGAGAAGCTGTGAATCGGAAATGATACTGATATTTTGATTTATATTTAAGAAGTAAAAATAAAATTGGTTCCCAGGTTAGGCTTGGAACATATAAACTTAAAGGATAAAAGGATAAATAGATAAGGTCCAGAGTGATGGACATTTTTAGTGCACTAAGATGTTACTCAGAACCACGAACTCTGTAGCAATCATATTGCAGTCTTTGCCAAGAGAGGAGACTTCCAGAAGATACGGTTCTGAAGCTGTTGACTTCAAGTGCAAGTGGGGCAGGGCCTGTTTATAGAAGGACGAAATTCAAGAGCAAGTTTGGAATCAAGTCAATCTTTAAGCAAAGTATTTAAAGTTTGTATTATGCCCCCTAAAAATTCATATGTTAAAGTCCTAACTCCCTATACCTCAGAATGTTTTTACAAAAAGAAAAAAAATCACATTAAAATGAGGTCATTAGAGTGGGTCCTAATTCAGTATAACATCGTGTTCTTATAACCGGGAAATTTGGAGACAGACAGGTATACAGGGAGAACACTACATGCACAAGGAAATGGCCATCTACAAGCCAAGGAGAGGGACCTAGAACAAATTCTTTCCTCACGGCCCTCAAAAGAAAGCAATTTTGCCAACTACTTGATTTTGGACTAACAGCCTCCAGAACTGTGAGAACAATACATTTCTGTTGTTTAAGCTACCCAGTTTATGGGACTTTGTTACAGAAGTCCTAGCGAACTAATTCAGAGAGTTTGTACCATGAAGCAAGTATTTCCAGCTTAAAAGGAGGGTTTCCAGAATGTGGAGACTGAGTTGATCGAGGGAATTCATGAGTTTTTTCAACACGCCCAACGGTGCCAGAATTTGAGGAGTAACTCTTGGACAGAGTTCAACAACCTTTTTTTTTTCTTTTTAATAGTTATACAGTGAGATCACTGCCACATTTAATTGTTAATGAATTATCTATGGCTTTTTTCATGCCATGATAACAGAAGTGAGGCATTGCAGCTGAAGTGTGTATTAACTGCTTCAGGGAACTGGACATTGGAGTTCTCTAGTGGGGAGGATGTAGCCTGCAAAGCCCTGAAATAGTTAATCTCTGGCTTTTTATAGAAAAGATTTGCCTTGCCTTGCTTAGAACAAGAATGCTGCTTGGAAGTCTTGCCTGCTGGGGATTCATAGAACAAATGCAGCAAATGGTCTCATCTGGACACAAAACCACAGGATACTCAGATCATGACATCTCTCTCTTTCTCAGAGTAAATCTCAACAGTGTGGATTAAAAAGAAGAAATTGAGATTCCCTCCTTTCTCCCAAGAATAGGATGGAGAAAACTCCAATGGAGGAAAATCTTCCAGAGAACAAGACACAAAGACACTGAAAGAAAAAGGTGAAAAATGGTGCCTACAAGAAGAGTTAGTGACAGTCTTGAGGCATTATGACCTAACCAAAATGTTGGGACCCACTAACATGGCATGTGTTAATCAAGCAGAACTTTATGTTGAAAAAGGAGGTTATAGTAAGCTTTATGACCTTTGTGAAAAGGCCATTGAAGTGAGGTCCAAAACCAAGAAGACCATTGAGAAACTGGAAAAATGTATGCCCTAATTGGCAACACCTACTTCAAAGAAAAGAAATATGACAATACCATCATTTCTACAATAAATATTTTGGCAGAACATCATACCCTCAATATGCAGAAAAAAAATTGTCAGCACAGCAGACAGAAAATATCCTGAAGGACAGGAATGATTTGTGTATATCAATCCTGACTTGGCTTTGGAAGAAAAAGATAAATATAATAAATGCTTCAGAAAGGGCACTCTCCCTCAGTTTATAAGCATGAGACAATTAAATAAGCTGACTAACAGAATCTATAAGAAGCTGAATTGAGTAAGAGTCAGGCAGCTGGCACGGAAGAACAGGGAAGTGTGTCTGCACCTAGATCCTAAACATTCTCAAGGGTTGTATAGACAAAGCAAAATAGCCATGAAAGATACGGATGTATTCCAGAAGGCTCTGGACTTGGACTCTAGCTATAAGGAAGCAAGAGATGACTATCCGTAATGACTTATGAGGCAATAACAATTGACATGATTACCTGGAGGATCGGAAGCCCTCAGTCATACCCTGAGGTATAGCACATAATGAGTACCCTAGCCAAGAGGACCCTTCTGGTGCACATGTGCAAACAATATTTACACCTCTTTTATAGGTAAGCTTTAAAAAGTGCCTATGAAGAAGAGGCACAGTATCTATAAAAGTGATGAGGTTGACATAGATGGTATGTCTTTAAAAGTTCTTTAAAGGTTTCATTAAGTAATCTGAAGTAAAGACAAGTATAGTACAAAATGATTCCAATGAAATATCAGCAAGAAGTGTAAGTCCTTTTTTTTTTCCCCCATAGAATTAAGAGAAAACTCAATCATTTACAATTGTGATTGTAAATGTGTGCACTTCTGGATTGTGTTTTCAGAACATGGATTTGTATGTTTGTAGTCAGGGATGAGTTGTAAGAGACAAATCACCAAAGTTCTTATTTATTTGACTAAGAAGTAAATATAGAGAACAACCTCTGCCTATATATACATTAATACTATACTTGTATGTATAGATGGAGAATGAAAAACAGTATAAATCCAATACATCTACTTCAGCTATGTAAATAATTTCTTTAGATTTTTAAAATTTACCACATCTACAATGCCAGTTAATGCAAATGGTTAGTACTTGCCTAAATTCTGGTAACTTTCTAATGTGATTAGAGTGACTGATGTATTTCTTATAAAAAACCTATTTTTAATTTTTTTTCTACCACCTTTGGCTATTTATGCTTGGAAGCAGTTGCCAATTTAGATTTCCTCATGGAGATCAATAAATATGAAAGATCACTATAATAGTCTCTTATAGGTTTAAAAAATGCAAAGGTTTACTGATTTTTCAGAGAACCTGATGTTACCCCCGAGAGTAATTATTAGGTATTTATTATCTTTCTTTGAGTTAATTTTGTTAATTGTTTGTCCCAGATTAACAATATCAAATGGAAGAATGTTGATTCAATAAGCAATTTTCTTTTTTATATTTTCTTCTGTTCCAGTTGATTTATCTTTAGTGAATAAGGATGAAAATGCCATCTATTTCTTGGGAAATTCTCTTGGCCTTCAACCAAAAATGGTTAAAACATATATTGAAGAAGAACTTGATAAGTGGGCCAAAATGTAAGTATTATTTTAAAAGCCGCTACTCCACATTCATACAAGAATTTTACAAATCACACTAGGTTGTTTAATATTTAGAAATATTAAACTGTAATCCTTGTACAGTTTTGCCTCCGTATCCATGGGGGGATTGATTCCAGGACTTCCTTCGCATCCCAAAATCCACAATGCTCAAGTCCTTAGGGCTCAAGTCCCTGCTACGCACATCCTCCCATATACTTAATTTTAATTTTTATTTTTTTTGAGACAGGGTCTCACAGTATTGCTTGGGCTAGGGTGCAATGGCATCATTATAGCTCACTCTAACCTCAAACTCCTGGGCTCAAGAGAACCTCCTGCCCCAGCCTCCTAGGTAGCTGGGACTACAGATGCATGCCACCATGCCCAGCTGATTTGTCTGTTTTTTTTTTTTGTTTTTTTTTGGAGACTGGGTCTCACTTTTGCTAAGGCTGGTCTCAAACTCCTGAACTCAAACAATCCTCCCTCCTCAGCCTCCCAAAGTGCTGGTATTACGGGCATAAGCCACCAAGTCCAGCCCTCCTGTATACTTTAAATCACCTCTAGAATACTTATAATACCTAAGACAATGTAAATACTATGTAAATAGTTGTTATACTATATTGTTTAGCAGATAATGACAAGAAAAAATGTCTGTACATGTTCTGTACAGATGCAACTACCCATTATTTTTTCCTCAAATGTTTTTGATGCATGGGTAGTTGAATTCATGGATGTGGAACCCACGGATACAGCGGGCCAACTATACTTTAGGGCAGGGAGAAACCTCAGTGATCGTGCTATTCAGTCCTCTGATTTTATTGATGAAATAACTGAGAATCAAAATAAGGTCACATGGCTAGTTAGTGGCAGAGTCAAGAGTAAAATTTTTAAAATATCAAACCTTTAAGTCCTTCTCTTATGTTGACACATCTAAATCATATGTAATCTTTCTATTTTATTTCTTCAGTGACTAACACAGGAGTTAATAGTCAGGATTTTTGTTCTTTTATGATTAGTTCTTAGCTAAGCTCTCAATACTTCTTTTTATAAATAAGGAAACAAAACTTGTTGAGGAAGGCAGGAGGTCTAGTAAAGCAGACGGCATTTCTCTCCCCAAACAAACCCATGATTTATTGAGAAAGATGCTCTGTTTGCATTTAAAGCTGATTTACACCAACCATGAGAGTGTCTCAATCTGAATCATTTTTTCTCCATTGCTTTTGTTCTACTTTCACTCTCTGACTGTGAGACTCTTCACACTCTCTCTCTACCTGAACATTCTGCAAGCCCAATCTTCTCAGCCACATTGATTAGCTCTCCCCTAAAGTCATTACTCTTGGGTAGGCAGTTTGGAAGCATCTATTTTTATTTTTATAAGTTTCATGTTCTTAGCTGTGTTATAAACCCCTTAAGGAAACTAAGCCACTCATAGGTATTGTCTATCTTTCTCCAGTAATTACTAATAAAGTTGCAAATAGAAATATCTTTAAATTTTTAAACATTTAAATATCTTTAAATGTTTAAAATATTTAAAATAGCCAGAGACAATTTTAAATATTTTCTGATTTGTTGATAATTAGAAATCCATGTGGAGATGAGCCAAATTTGAAGGTCAGGTAATAAAATTTCAGAAAGATGAAACCAAACCAAACAAGAATTCTGGAGATGAAACATTTGGCTCTCCTAGAAACTCGGACTATTTTTCTCCATCTTTCTTCATTCTTCATGTTACTGGTCTTTCCTACTGGGAAAAGTACCTATTCTTCCACGTCTGGTTTACACTGACTGTGCTAATGATTACTACCTACTGTGACGATCAAATAACATTGCAAATTTCTTAATTTTAGTGGTTAAGATTGTTAAATTTACAACTTAATGCTAGAATGATAGAAGTTTATGGATTTTATTAATCCTGTTATAAATTTATCTGCATAACTTTTATGCACAATTTGCAAAATACATATCATATTTTGCACTAGCAGGTTTTAGTATTTAATAAATGGGGGTCATAGTTAATAAAAATGGTTAATATTCATTTTTGGCCTTAATGTAAGAGAGAGCATAGAATTAGATCGAATGAATTTGAACTTTAGAGAGTGTCCTTGCCTCTTGGATATTCATTCAGCAAGGCTGTGCATTTTTATTCTCTAGGCATTTAGAAAAGATGCTACCCTGCTGTTCTATTCATATCCTTATGGTTATCCTACTTAAGTAAAGGACTAGTTGATTATTTTCAAGGCTTTAAAGTTATATTTCAGGGAAGTGCCTGTCATAGCACTTACCCTTCTATTGTTGCCTTTTACTTTTTATATTTTACTTTGTGATGATAGAAAAATTTCATAATCTTAATTAAACCTTCTTATAGAGTTTTATGAGATGATTCACAAAGGAGGTACATTTTAATGCATTAGGCAATGTAAACTGAATTAAAGAAGATTTCTTCTGAGTAAAAGATATCCATCCCATCTTGGCTTTGTTTGTTTCATTTAGTCTTCTTGTTTTCAGCTGTGGTGTCCTAGTCAACATCATAGTCTTGACTGCCCATAAACGTCAATGGTGTTTGAGATGCACAATTGCATTCCTGACCTTCCTGCCTCACCTGCCATCTTTGATCCCAAAAGTATTTGCTCATTATTATTTCTGTCATTGTTGTTCCCACATATTTAGCTTAAAATCCCATCTCTGGCTTTTTTAAGCTAAGGTTCTGTTGGGAGGAAAACTTTTCCTCTACCAACTTAGAACTTAGGTCGAACTGATAGGGACCTGTACATTAATTGACAACAGACAGATTAATAGGAGAAAAGTATATTTCACACATAGGCAGAAGCAGTCGGCAAGTAGTGGCTCACTAAACAGCCTGGGGTATGGATTTATATACCAGCTTAACTAAAGGGAAGAGTTTTAGAGCTTTGATGGGAAAATATAACAAAGTCTATTGGGCTTTTTCATCCTGACATTAATGGATAGCATCCTCCCTGGCTGGAAGGTCCTAGGAGGACATTAATGGCAGCTGAATTTGTACCTCCTGGTGCTAAGGCTCATCCTCCTTCTGAGGGTGGATCAATGGTAGCTGTATTTTTAGGAGACTCTGCTTAAGTTTAGATAGTATTTGTTTCAGTGGCTGATTTTTGTTCACACATTTTCAGTTTAAAGTAATCTTCATGCACCTTTGGTGCACTGTTGATTCCTTCAATTCCCTGACTGTTGCTTTGGTTTCTGTACTAAATCTCACCTACATGTGTTCAGTTTGCCTCTAAATCCAGGGCCTCCCATTATTGAGGTTAGTTTCACCTGATCACTTCTTCGTTTTTACCTCCTTCTATCCCACTTCTGTCCTACTTCTTGGCTGATACTCAAGCCAGGTCAGTCCTCCCTTTCTCCTTGACCAATGGAAGATTATGGGAAGGACTGAGTCAAAGACAGCTATGCATTTACTAAGTGCCCTAATGCACATGGAAATTAGTTGCTTAGTTGGAAAAGATAATGTTAAAAATTTATAATCTTAATAGTAACATAAAAATTAGAGTGCTTCAACCAAGCGAGATATTGCTCAGGGATACAGATATCAAGTCTCTGGCCATATAGGGCCTGTAAAATAGTAAATGCCATTTAGCACATGGCTGTCATCTTCTTTAGTTTTACGGCCTATTGCAGACATATTGCCTAGCACACTTATGTGCAGAATAAACCATTTCTGGTCATAATGCAGCCTGATCTTGTAATTCATACGGCTACCATCCTTGATTAATTATACTAAATGAAAGTTAAGAATAGAGGTACATTTTGAGATAATTTAAGATCTCTCATAGTTCATTCCTGCTGCTTTATAGAATACCTGAGACTGGATAATTCATATAGAACAGAAATTTATTTTCTCACAGTTCTGGAGGCTGGGAATTCCAAGATCAAGGCACTGGCAGATTAGGTGTTTGGTGAGGGCTGCTCTCTGCTTCCAAATGAGTGCTTCTTGTTGTGTCTTTCTTCACTTAGCAGAGGAGATGAACACCTCTCTCCCACCTCTTTTATAAGGATGCTAATGCCATTTATAAGGGCTCTGCCCTCATGGCTTAATCACCTCCTAAATACTCCACCTGCTAAAACTGTCACATTGGTGATAACGTTTTAACATATGATTTTGAGGAGCAACACACACAGAATTCCAGCAGAACCCAAATGATTTCCTTCTAAAACTTCTGCTTATTTAAGGCAAAACTGTGAAAATAAAGTTTCTTTAGCAGCACTTACCACTGTGTCTGTTTTAAAATGCTTATTATTGTTATTTTGCAATTTCATTTTCAACTCTGGGATTTTTCTAAAGTGGATTAATAGTACTTTGAAGAATATATTTGTTTTTTGTAAAATGACAATATTTAGAAGATTTTAATATTCTGAAATGGAAACCTTTTAGGGTGATTGGACTCATTTGATACATAATAATTATTAGTAATTATCAGAAAAAAAGGTGCTACAATAAGCAACAATATGCATGGGATCTGTGGGTCTGCTAGAATGCTTAGTCAATAAGCTTAATGAACTTGGGGAGAACATTTTATATTTACTAATAATATAGATTATTTAAAGGAGAATAACATGGGTTAATAATCATAATAAAAAAATTCAGCTAGAAGGGAAAGATGTATTGGTCCTAAGGAGGATATTTTAAGTTGATGAATGGATTTTATGTCCCTAAGATAGAATCACAATATTTTAGGTTATCTACTTTGTCAAATATGCTAGATAAATGGTGGTCTCTCTTTTTCACAAGAGCAAAAACCTGCAATAGTTTTGTCTTTATAGTGATTCTTCTAAGAATTGTGACAATTTAGGTAGGATTATTTAAAGATGAAAATGTCCCACTGAATTACATTATCAGGAACAAGCCATCCAGTTTACAGACAGTGGCTCACTTTACATGGCAATGTGTGTCCAGACAGGGCACTGATACAGCATGCCAGACAGGTATAGACCTTTCTTGCAGACCCTTCTTGTCTCATTCAATTTAAGTGTTTCTTTAAAAACCAAAGGTATAAGAAAGTTCACGGTGCGGCTTGTTATAAAGATTTGCCCCAACATCTTTCGGGGCTAATTGTCATTGGGTCATGGAAAAAAAGTTGTGATATCATTAAGGAAGGCTGTGAAATCTTATATATTTACTTATGGAAGGATGCTTTCTAAAAATGGGCCACTTTTCATTTTGTAGGATGATTAAAGCATGGTCCTACTTTAAAGAGGACCCAAGTTTCTATTAACTTCCTAATTAGATTTTACATCCTGCAATCTAATTTCATGAATAAATACTGCTTGTAGACATCTCAGAAAACAACCCACTCATGGCAATGATCTATCTCATGGTAGTGAGTTAACTCTCTTTTTCTTGCCAGTATTTGTGAAAGGAATATTGCAGCTATGCTAAGACTATTTTAAGGAGTTTTAAATGAAAGCAATATAATATTTTTCTTAACTCTAATACATATATTTATAACTGCACTTTAATCTACATCAACTCTTTCTAATGACAGGCCACTTTACTTTGGGTTTATTTGGATAACACTTTCTAAATACATTTCACTACCCCAGGCTAGTGGGCTGACAAAATGAGGAAGCGGATTCTGTGTGTGATATTTTTAAGGGAAAGGAGATGCCGAAAGCATTGCAGGAAGAAACCTATCCTTAAAGATTATTACCATGGTGTCTACCAGAGTGAGGAGTAGGTGGCATAATATTCTGAGATATAAATTCTCTGAGGCAGAACATAGAATTTTACTACCTAAATGTAATAAGATGTATTGTGCCATCAGCAAAGGCCATGGAGCTCTATGTGATTAAAATAAAAAAGGATCCAAGTATCTGCCTTTAACTACCATTTAATGATAATGATTTTTGTCTTTAGCATTTATATTGGAAATCAGGAAAGAGGCAAGCTGCAGGCTATCTGATAATAATATGAATAATAATAACTAACAATTGCTCTCTCTTCCTCCCTAGTTCTTAGCAGTCTATGTTTATTTTCAAAGAAAATTCTTTTCCTTCATCTTAGTTTATATGGTAATCGAAATATTAGTTTAAAGATTGTGTTATACACCACATGCTGATGGAGGGAATTTGAGCATTAGATTTATATCAGGAAAGAAGACTCAGCAAAGGAGTACTAGGTATTACTCTCTTTTACATGTTATCTCATTTATTTTTCATGGCAACCCTTGAAGGTACATTATTGTCACCCATTTACTTTTACAAATGTGGAAAATTAGGCCCTATAAGTGGCTAATATATGTGATTTCACAACCAGCCAGTAGGGACCTGGAGCTGACTTGTACGAGGTGACGAAAGCCAGTTGTGAAATACTCAGAATTTTTGCTTGGTAGCATGAAATTAGTCACGATGGAGTATTTACACCATGAAAATCAGCAAAGGCTAAAAGACAAGGCTCCGATTCTCCAGTCTTACCACCCCTCTTCAAGCATGCGTACCAGCTTACCAAATTTCTGTGCATGGATTCAAACCCAGGTTTGCACTATATACAAAGCACCTATTGAATTTCTTTCTTCCAAGTTTATAAAGCGTTTGGATTCCTAAAGTATTAAGAACTATCAAATTCAGAGCTTTGAAGATGCAAGTATAGAACAGCACTTGGAGGCACTTCCCCTTAATCCTTTGTTTTAATTTCTTCTACGTTTTTCAAGTGTATTTGCCTTCCTCATTTGATGGAAACTTCTTGAGATTTGAAGTACTCTGTGTATTTTTGTGTTTTCATATTATGCCTTCTGGGATATTTACCAGAACAATAAAATTAAGCTGGAGTGTGAAGGCGAAATTGCTAGAAAACAGGTTAAGCCAAATAGTGTTGACTTTGATTATTGTTAAGTTTTATTATTTACCTGAAATGTCATGATGAATATAGTCACATTTCATACACTTTTATTTAATTTACAGATTGTAGCTATATTTTAAAAATTAACTTATAATCATTTCAGTCTGTAGCCTAAAAATAAAGTACCTATGTTTTAGTATAGATACTACTATATGCTACAGGCATACAAGTAGAGTGTTCAAATGATCTTGAAAATTTCAAAATAACTGAGAAAAATATACTATCTTAAACTTTAAAATATACCAAAATATTGAAATAGTGTATGAGCAATCTCCCACCTTCCTAACAAAAAGAAAATTAAAGAAATAACAACATGATGTTAAAAGACATTATTCCCAAGTATTATTTTTTGGTTTTAAAATGGCAAGCTTTTATATCATTATTAAGACATTACAAAGGCCCATATAGAAATGTTCATTTGGTAAAGCTAATATTTGAAAAATCACACATATGCACAGAAGAGCTAAGAAATATTTATTTCCCTTTTTAATTTCAGGGGAGGCTATGGTCATGACGTAGGGAAGCGTCCTTGGATTATAGGAGATGAGATTATTGTAAGCCTTATGAAGGACATTGTAGGTAAGTACAAAGCACAGTGATTTTTTTTCCCAAAACAATTGTAAAGATGGGGCTGGGCATAGTAGCTCACACCTGTAATCCAGCACTTTGGGAGGCTGAGGCTGGAGGATTATTTGAGGTCAAGAGTTCAAGAATCATCATCAGCAACATAGTGAGACCTTCATGTCTACAAAAAATTTAAAATTTAGCTGGGCATGGTGGCTCACACCTATAGTCCTATCAGGGGTCCTCAAACTTCACTGTCCCTCAGACCGTTGGAGGGCCGTTGGAGAGTGCAGCGCACATTTCACACATGTGCACTGTGGGCCTGGGACTAGTCGGCTGCTAAGCAGGACAGGCAGCGCCGGCAAAATAAATGGGCGAGATAAATGTCCTCAGTGGGCCGCGTGTGGCCTGCAGGCCGTAGTTTGAGGATGCCTGTATACTCAGGAGGCTGAAATAGAAGGATACTCCTGAGCCCAGGACTTTGAGGCTGCAGTGAACTATAATCATGCCATTCCAGCCTGGATGACAGAGTAAGACTCTGTCTCTAAAAAAAAAAAAAAAAAAAAAAAGAATGGAATGGTGAACTAATACCTCTTATATTATCCTGGATGGAGCTGGACAGCTCATTCTTCTGAGTGAAGTATCACAAGAATGGAAAAACAAGCACCACATGTACTCACCATTAAATTGGTACTAACTGATCAACACTTATGTGCACATATGGAAGTAACACTCATTGGGGATCAGGCAGGTGACGGAGAGGGAGGGGATTGGAACATTCCCACCTAAGGGATGCGGTGCACACTGTCTGGGGGATGGACACACTTGTAGCTCTGACTTGGGCAGTGCAAAGGCAATATATGTGACTAAAGCATTTGTACCCTTGTAATATTCTGAAATAAAAAAAAGAAAGAAAAAAACGAATTGTAAAGTTTTTAGCATTTAGTTATAAACCTAAGTTATATAGTCAAAATCTTACTGAAGAACATACTGATTTTCTGTTTTAACCTTCATTAGGCAAGAGTGAGCATACCTTTAACTTAGACTTGTTCATTCATAGATTGCTATAAAATAATGAGTATAACCAGGTTATTTGATAGAAAAATAAAATATTTGTGATATTATTATTTCTTGTATCCTTTAAAAGTAATATTTACCAACCCATGAAAAACATATGCATTGTGTTAATTTATAATTAAACAAATTTCATAAAAATCAACTGAAATTAATTTTCTATAATTTCACTATATGATAAAAATGAACACTCACCTTCACATGCTAAAGATGTGAAACACCAATCATGTTTTGACTCATTTTAATCCTTGGTGATCAATAGACTTAGTGTTATTAAAAATAATATAGCTGATGCTGTTTTGGTCTATAATGTGTTTCCTAAAGTGAGTTATATATACTACTGGTGATATTCAAGATAGTTTTAGATAGTAAATGTGTCACATCTTGAAAAACATTTTTTATTTAATGGGATTGAATATTCAACATGGTCTGAAATCTTATGTAAAATTTAGAGTACTGAAAAAACATTAATGATATTTTAGCAATTAGAGGGTGTTATTTAGAAATATTTGAAGTCCTTAGGAAAAATTCCAACTTTCAAAATGCTTTTTAAAATCTCATTCCCCCATAAGCAAATATAAAAATATTTTTATTGCTTCATATCACATGAATCTTGGCCAATAATCAGAGGACGAAATCAACATCAGCTGGAAGGGAAATGGAATTAGAGTAGGGAAAGTTGGACTTACATACAGAAAAAAACTATGGCAACTGGCAAATCATTAAAATCTGGGGAATATCTTGTTTGTTCAAAAAATAATCATTGACCCTCTGCTGTATGTCAGAACTTGTGGCAGGCACTGGGGACATTAAGATCAATAAGAACATGTGCCATCCTATCCTCATGGGACTCTCAGTAAATGAAGACACAAAGAAACATAAAATTAATATATGTACATAATCAAGTAAAATACAAATAAATATGAAACTAATTATTGTGATTCACATTACAGAAAAGATGTAATTTTCTAGTTGATGGAGGGCTGAACATATGCATTTAATTACTCTTTTTTTCTGAAATCTCACTAAGGAATTCTTAATGGAATTAGAAAATATTTAAAAATTCTAAACCTCAAAGGAAAAACTGGAATGATAAAGGCCATGATAGCCATGAAATTTGGGGTGTTGGCTAGCAGGTAGACAAGTGCTAACTGCTTTGTCCAAAAAACAAAACAAAATGAAAACAAAAAGTAAACCAAATCCTCATGTCATAATGGAAAAAAAATGAAAAGCCACCTGCTTTATCTTGCAGATCCTTCAAAGGCTTGAGGATTATTCAAATTAAGCCTCTCTAGAAGTAGAGATGAAAAGAGGAATAAAAAAATATTTGTTTACAGTCTGTCTAAAATGTAATTAGGATACCATGTCCCCTTGCCCACTCTAAGCTGCCAGGTGAATCCTCCTATACCCCTACTCCAGGAGAAACTAGAGGGTTAGTCACTGGAGATGGGAGAAGAAAGGGTCCCAGGTGAGGACATGTACACTTATTAGTCAGCTCAGCACCATAACAAAACAACACAAACAAGGAAGAAGAAACAATAGAAATTTATTTTTTCATAATTCTGGAAACTGGAAGTCCATGTTCAAGGTGCCCTCAGGCTTGATTTCTGGTGAGGGCTCCCTGGATTGCCGATGGCTACCTCCTCACTATGTCCTCACATGGCCTTTCTTTTGTGCACTGGGGGAGAGAAAGATCTTTAGTTTTCCCCATCTTTTTATAAGGGCACCATTCTTATTGGATTAGATCCAAGCTCTTATGACCTCATTTAACTTTAGTTACCAATTTATAGGCCTATCTCCAAATATACTCACCATGGAGATGAGGGCGTCCACATGTGAATTTGGGGAAACACAATTCAGTTCATAGCATATAACATAGTGAAAACAAAAAGGTTAAATAAATGTTTATCAACTTGTAATCTAATTTAGCTGCTAGTACCTGTGCAGGAGACTGGACAAGTCTCTGTGATATCTGGGCCACCTAAAGAATCTGAAGCTTCTTGGCACAGTGGCTCATCACGTACACAGAGGGGAACAGATTCATGCTTAGCACACCCAGATTACAGGAAAATCTGTTTTTAGTTTATGAACCATATAAATTTGTTAACCTAATTTTTAAAAAAACTTCAATAGAAAAGTTGTAAGCAAAAGCTCTATTTTCTACTAGATACTATTGAGGAATCATTATACTATACAAATTTGTTTTATATACTATATTGTAGAATCAGAATATCAACTTCTATTATAGTTTAAGATAAAAGATTGAGCACAAGCTGAAAAGGCTCCGTTGGATAGAAAAAAATTAAATTAACAAATATATAGCAATAGTAAAAAAAAAAAATTAAATAGAAATCTCCATAGACCAGAAATAGAGCCATTACTGAAGCAAAGAGCACTCAGAAGTCTGGCCATGCAGTGTTTTGGGGGGCAGAACATGGAACCATGCTCTGTGTGTAGGCCCTGGGTCAGGACTTGCATAAGAAGCCCCAGAGGGAATCTGCAGCCCTAGATGCTTGGGTCTGTGCCAAGAGCCAGAATCTTTGTCAGCCAGGTCGGGTACAAGCTGCTGCCATACCAGTAGGTTCTCAGAAACACAGAGCTTGATCTGGCCATCAGAATTATCTGGAAGAGTGTATATTCTGATGCAGGAAATTCCCACCTGAACAATCCTGGGTTGCATTTAAAGGTGTGTTAAATAGTTGGTTAATAAAGACTACATTTGTTTTTATTCTTTAGCAACCAACTGTATTCATTCAAATGTCTAACATGTAAACAAACACCCTGAAAAAAAATCCCAATTCGTTGCAGAATGTGTGTTTTCCTTAGCTGTGGATTTTTTTTTTTTTTTGCCTCTTTATTAGGTTTGCTTTCAGAACATAAATTGCATTCTAATCTTGTTATTTTGTGCTTAATATTTATCATCCTGTAAAGAGGAGTTAGAATGTTTATATACAGGCCAGGGAAGTGGTAAGGTGATATTATTCAGTGAGATTTATTTATGAAGCCAATAAGCCCTGCAAAAACATTTCCTTCAACCATTTAAAAGTTTACAGCTCTATTGCAACTTATTAAATGTGTAAGTGTTTTGTTGCCCAGTAAATACACGTATGTCACATAAAGATCTCTGAAATTTCAGACCAACCACCTCATTATTGTTACTAAGGAAAAACGAAAAAAAAAAGACTATAAATTTTGTCTTGTTTAGAAAAGTAAAAGGACTGAACTTATTTTAAATCTTTAAAAGAAAATTTGTCAACTCTAGCTGTAGAGTTTTTTTTGCTTGTCTTTGAAATACCACACAGGGTCAAAAATTTATATTTTGGCTCAAGAGACTATCCCTACTTCAGACACCAGTCAAAAGTCCCAGGAGCCACCCATACTTCTGACCGACACGCTATAAATTCAGGGATTTCCACCGCACTGTACTCAGGTTCATAATTTGCAAGAGCAGCTCACAGCACTCTTGATCAGTTTATTATAAAGGACAGTTTATTATAAAGGACACAACTCAGGAACAGCCAGTGGAAGAGGTTCGTAAGTCAAGGTAATGGTGGGAGGACCCAGAGGCATGGAGCTTCCATGCCTTCTCTGAGCATGCCACCCTCTCAACACTCAGAGGTGCTTTCCTACCCATACGGGCTCTGAGTGCCATTGTTCATGTGTTTTCATAGAGGTCAATTTCCAGCTCTCCTTCTCTCCAAGGAGGCCAGTGGGGGAGCTGAAAGTTCCAATCCTCTAATCCCTCTAATCTCTTGTTCTTTCTGGTGACCAGCCCCATCTTGAGACTAGGTAGGAGTCCCACCCCTAAGTCACCTTATTAGCCCAAACTCAGGTGCTACCTAAAGGAACTTTTCATGAATAACACAAGATATTTTTATCACTTGGAAAAATCCAAGGATTTTGGGAGCCCTGTGCCAGGAACTGGAAACAAAGACCAAATACTTCTTGTTATACCAGACCTACGGGACAAACTTCATTTGGCTTTTTATGCTTTTGTCTTTGAATGCTGTACTAATTAAATTAGAGATGTTCGGTCCCAAAATATAATATGAGATATACAAGATAGCAAATATTTCTTGAAATGGGCAGTCAGTTTTGTAGATATGAAACTCATCAAACAAAATATATTTGACTTCCCAGAGTCTCAAACCTTGAGACATGTGACACATTTCATTGTCACATTTCATTTGAAATATTTTTAGTGAATGAAGGTTATCTTTAGTTTAATGATTATTTTTAATGATTATTATTTTTTTGTTAAATATCTGTTTTGTTCTCTACAACTCATAATTTATCAGGGGAAATATTTCTACTATTTTTTTTTTTTGTTGATGAACCGAATATGAATTAACGCTCTGCAAAAGTGTATTATAAACAACATTTTAAAAGCTTGGTATTTACTTATTTATTTTAAATTTCAGTAACTATTATAATCTTCCAAATTCTTTACTTTTCAAATTGTATATATTAGAGAAATGATTCTTATGTCCAATTGAAAAATGAATTATTAGTTCACTCTTCACTTTAATAAAAACTGATTCTTTCAGAAGGCATTTTTGTGTATGTGTGTGTTTATTTTGTTTGCAGACCCCACAAGGGTTTCCTTTTTGCCTTGGATTACTAGAGTTACTAGGAAGTTCTGAGAAAAAGCTGGTTAAGTTTGAAGTAACAAAAACATTTAATAGTTTCTAATTTGTTTCTAATGTGCATGTATTGTATTGCTATTTGTTAGCATTTTTCCTCAAATTGTATAAGAAATTTCAGACCCTTTTGGAAGTAGGTATGGTTTAAATCATAAAATGATTAAAATAATTGTATGGTAACTACAGTAAAGAGTAGCAAAAGTTGAGTTTGTTTTTCCTCTTCGTTAGGCTTACCTGATTGTGTCATGAGCAAACAGACGTGTTGTATATTTTGGGTCAAGATTGAATCTTTCAGGTTCTTAAAACCATAGCCTTTATTTCACCATAAAATTTCTCAAAGAAAGTAACAGCAGGATCATAAAAATTATTATGTGTACAAATTGATAGAGTGGATAGAGAAGAGAAAGAGATATTTATTCATAGACATAGAAAAGAATTTCAATTTCAGATGAGAAGAAAAACTATTAATAAAACATTCTATATAGAGCCAACAGTTCTGCAAAACATGGAATAACTTTCCCTTATAATTAATGTCATATTATCAAGATGCTAGAAATAAAATTGCTGAAGAATATTATTAGTACTATTATTAAGCCTACTTTTCCCAGGATACATAAAAATCACAAAGGGCTAGCCTCATGCATTTGGGCTTATAAAAATGTTGTAATGTGAACATAAATTTTCTTTATGAAACTTTATTGACCCTCAGAGAAGCAATAATCCCTGGAATCTCTCCCCCTATAGTTACAGGCTCTTAGCCATGTACTGGCCAGCTTTAGAGGCCACAGAAATTTGTTACTTGGAAAATGGAGTGTAAAGTTCTTGGACTTAACCTAATTACAAACCTGATGGCCAAATCCACAATAACATTTGCATCTGCTTAAAGAATACACAGAACATGGTATGGCAGTTAGGAGACCCCCTAATGAATTCTCTTATCAAATAGCAGGTTGGGGACTAGTCATCCTCATTTTGCAAAAGGTTTGAAATTATGTTAGGATTAGATAGACACAGAAAGAACCTGATTATGAGTCTAGGTCTAGGTCTCCTATTTTTGACTTATGTCAAATACACAGATTATCTGTAAGCAATGCTTCCAAATGGAATTCTAAACAAAGATGATTATTATTATTTTATTTTTTTCTAAGAGACTTTTAGTAAGTTAGCTTATTTCTTTGGATATCAGCTTCCTCGCTGATAAAATAAAGAAAATCAGAGTAGATACCTCATAGGGTTGCTGTGAAAACTGAGATAATATAAGTCACATATTTAGAGGTGTCGGCACATGTAAAGGCTCCATAAATGTTAGCTTGCCAGGCTTTCAGACGAGAAGGCAGTGCTTGCATTTAACTGAGGTTCACCTTCTGACAAAGAAAAACATGATGTCCAATAAATAAATAAACAAGCACTTAAGAGGCAGGAAAGCAATCTTTGAAACAGAACCCTGACCCACACTCATCTCAAATGAAGTTATTCAAATCTTGACACTTAGTACAGTGAGTCACAAATGATCTTCTAAAGCAAAGATCCCTTCAAAACCTGATAAACTTTCTGGAAGCTTTTAAAAAAATTTCCCCTTAAGTACTAGTAGTTGTTGATATTTCTATAATACAGTAATTCAAAGCAATTGGTGGAAAAAAGGAATAAATAAAAGCAACTTGAAAAAATTTTGGTTAACTTTTAAAAAAATATTTATTTTCTTATGGAATGCTGATGATATTGAAGTATCTTAGCACAATGTTGGTTTCATAAATCTACTCTAAACCAAAATAGATAGGCCAATTAGGTAAATTTTCTTTTGAAAATAGAGTCATGCCTTAAAGATATTGTGGCCTTGGTTTCAGACCACCACAATAAAGTGAATATTGCAATAAAGCGAGTCACGCAATTTTTTTTTGGTTTCCCAGTGCATATAAAAGTTATGTTTACACTACACTGTAGTCTATTAATTGTGCAACAGCATTATGGCTGAAAACACGATGTACTTACTTTAATTAAAAAAATATTTTATTGTTTAAAAAGACTAACATTGATCTGAGCCTTTGGTGAGTCATAATCTTTTTGTTGGTGGAGGGTCTTTCCTCTATGTTGATGGCTGCTGACTGATCAGGTGGTGGTTGCTGAAGGTTGGGGTGGCTGTGGCACTTTCTTAAATAAGACAACAATGAAGTTGGCCACATCAATTGACTCTTCCTTTCACGAAAGATTTCTCTGTAACGTACAACGCTATTTGATAATATTTTACTTCTTTCAACATTGTAGTCAATCCTCTCCAACCTTGCCATTGCTTTATCAACTAAGAGTATGGAATATTCTAAATCCTTTATTGTCATTTCAGCAATGCTCACAACATCTTCACTAGTAGATTCCCTCTCAAGAAGCCACTTTTCTTAGCTCATTCATAAGAAGCAATTTTTTCTAAGTTTTATTATGAGATTACAGCCATTCAGTCCCATCTTCAGACTCCCATCTTCAGACTCCCATCTTCAGACTCCATTTCTAATTCTAATTCTCTTACTTTTTCTACAACATCTGTAATCACTTCCTCAGCAAGTCTTGACCCCTCCAATCAACCATGCAGGTGGGAATCAACTTCTTCCAAACTCCTATTAATGCTGATATTTTGATTTCCTCCCATGAATCTCGAACGTTCTTAATGGCAGCTGGAATGGTGAATCTTTTCTAGAATATTTTCAATTAACTTTTCCCAGATCCATGAGAGGAATCACTGTCTATGACAACCAGCTATACCCCTAGGAAATGTAGTTCTTATATAATAAAACTTGAAAGTCAAAATTGCTCCTTGATCTGTGGGCTACAGAATGGATGTTGTGTTAGCAGGCAAGGAAACAGCATTAACCTCCTTGAGCATCTCCCTCGGAGCTCTTGGGCGACTAGGTATATTGTCAATGAGCAGTAATATTTTTAAAGGAATCCTTTTTTCCAAGTAATAAGTCTCAACAGTGGGCTTAAAATATTTAGTGAACCATGTTGTAAACAGATGTCCTGTCATCTAGGCTTTGTTGTTCCGTTTATAGAGCACAGAGTAGATTTAGTATAATTCTTAAAGGGCTTTAGGATTTTCAAAATGGTAAATAAGTATTGGCTTGAACTTGAAGTCACTAGCTGTTTTAACTCCTAATAAGAGAGTCAGCCTGTCCTTTGAAGGTTTGATGACAGGCACTGACTTCTCTAGCTATGAAAGTCCTACTCTCCAAATAAAAAGCTGTTTCATCTACATTGAAAAATCTGTTGTTCAGTGTAGCTACCTTGCTCGATGATCTTAGTTAGTTCTTCTGGATAACTTGCTGCAGGTTCTACATGAGGCACTTACTGCCTCATCTTGCACTTCCCCCCTCCAAATATTCAACTTAAGACAAGTTCATTAGTAATTTCACAGTAGCCTTTCACAGGCTGGTTGTTACCTCGCTTGCTCCCTCCGCAACCCCAACAGTGGTATCAGACAGGACACCCTCTTATTGCTCTTCTTGCAGTCAGCTTTAAAGACTCCAGACACAACCAGCCTGGAACCAGCCCCGGCACGTACAATCTTAAGTCGTCTTGTTAGTGCAGACACCTCTGAGGTCCGCAAGAAACCTTTGGCAGAGTTGTCTAAACTGAAGCCTTGAGAGAGAAAGGGTTTCAAGCCAGAAACAGACAAATTCACCTGAAGCCCATCCCTACACCCCTGTGATATAGAAAAGTACTGTTTTTGTAGACTGAATTTCCTCTTCAAGAGTACTGCACTGTGTCCTTAAAGTAGGTGAAAACTTTGGCAATAAAATCTGCAGCCTCAAACAGCACTGTCCTGGGTATTTCTGTTTCCTTAGCAGCCTTTCTACAGGCCATTCTGGAATGGCCTATGACACTGCCTTGATCTCGGTTGCCTTGTTTGTTTTTGTTGAGACAGAGTCTCACTCGCATGCCGTGGGTAGAGTGCAGTGGCACCATTGTCGCTGCAACCCTGGGTTCTAAGTGATCCTTCTGCCTCAGCCCCTTGGGTAGCTGGGACTACAGGTGCTTACTGCAACGCCTGGTTGGAGTTTTTTTCTTGTCTTTTTTGGTAGAGTCAGGGTCTTGCTCTTGCTCAGGCTAGTCTCCAACTCCTGACCTCAAGCAATCCTCTCGCCTCGGCCTCCCAGAGTGCTAGGATTACAGGCATGAGCCACCACACCTGGCCCATTGTCCATGATCTCAATCCCTCAAATGGGCTCTAGACTTAAAGATGAAAAACATTCATTCCACTGACTTGGCTGAGCAAGATGATAGGTAAGGCTCTTTTGGTCTAAAAGTTATCCAGGGAATACTTCATTTGGGGCAAATGAGGGATTAATCCAAAGAAGATTGAAGAAACAATTCCTCCTGCCCCTAGTACTATACTCTCTTGTGAACAATGACTATAACTTACATTTCCACTGATAATGTTGAAAGCTGTAGCATAGGCATAGAAGGAAACCTGATTTAAAATCACAGACTTTATCCCTTTTGTTGGCATTATCGACAGAAATACCATGGGTGCCATGAAAGGCAAGAAAGCTGCAGGTCAGGACACACTGTTGAGAGACTCCTTTTCAAAGCTTCTTGTAACCTTTGGTCCTCCAAGTTATGTCTGGATGCATCTTCATTTGTGAATAGTAGTTGCCCCTCTTTTCCTGTTTTTCTGATTGCAATGACCAAATCTGTGGGATCTAATAATTTTCCCCGCTGACGAATTGTTAAACAAAAAGTTGGCATTCATTGTTCCAGAGGTGCTCAGTGGGCTCCATGTGGGCAGTGGCACCTCTGCACTCTGGGAGCCACCCAGCATATGTCTACTTTGCACTTTTATGTTTCTTTCCTTAAAGCTCAGGAACCAACCTCTGTTAGCTTCCAACTTTTCTTTTGCAGCTTCCTCACCTCTTTCAGACTTCATAGAATTGAAGACAGGTAGAGCCTTGATCTGGGCTGGGTTTGGCTTAAGGGAATGCTGTGGCTGGTTTGATCTTCAACCCAGACCACTCAGACTTTCTCTATATCCGCACTGAGGCGGTTTCAGCTTCTTATCATCCTGTGTTCACTGGAATAGCACTTTTAATTTCCTTCTAGAACTTTTTCTTGCGATCTTGACATGGCTAACTGGTACAAGAGGTGCAGCTTTCAGCTTATGTTAGCTTTGGACATGCCTTCCTCTTTAAGCTTAACATTTCTATCTTTTGATTTAAAGTGAGAGATGTGAAACTCTTAGAGGTTATTGTAAGGTTATTAATTGGCCTAATTTCAATATTTTAGTGTCTCAGGAAATAGGAAGGAGACAGGGAAATGGCCAGTTTGTGGAGCAATCAAAACGCACATGAAATTTATGGATGAAGTTTGCCATCTTATATGGGCATGGTTTGTGGTGTCTTAAGATAATTACAATAGTAATATCAAAGATCACTGATCACAGATCATCATAACAAATATAATAATATGAAAAGTTTGAAATATTGCTAGAATTACCAAAATACAGCACAGAGACATGAAGTGAGCAAACGCTGTTAAAAAAAATGGTGCTGGTAGACTTGATCCATGCAAGGTTGTCACGAGCCTTCAATTTGTAAAAAACACAATAAAGTAAAGTGCAACAAAACAAGGTATTGCCATACACTAAAAATCAGTCTGTTGTGGCTCTTTGATGTTAAGAATGCTTGATTCTTCAGTGCCTTTAGCCTATATTTGCAAGAAACACTTCTGTTAATGTTTGGAACTTATAATATTCACACCACCCCCAGTTACACGTGCGTGCACATTCATGCATGTTAAACAGACTGACCCTGTCCTTGGACAAAGTTCAGTAGCAGGTGAATTTATTTAAAGTGGTCCGTGGTGCAATAATTCAAATAGAGGCAGGATTATTTACAAAGAACTGGTCCAAGTGAGAGCATGCCATTGAAAAGTGAGGTGAGGAACGACTCTATTCCTCTTGTTACTCAATGCCAAGTGTAAATGTACATTAATTCAGCCCAGCACATCTAGGAGTGGGCATGTATGTAGATTCATCACATTCTCTTGCCCCCAAAATTTTAGATGATCCAAATGAACACTATATTGTCTGGAGAACAAAAATTTCCCAAGAATAAATATTTGTTTTAATCATAATGTAATATTAAAGCAAAAATAGAATGTCTGAGCTTCTATAGAAAGTCCCCCCACTTACTGCCTCTTGCATTTCTTTTTTACATTTTGTGATAACTACCATGTTTTCTTTTTTTATTTTCCTCTTTTTTCAAATACCACTCTTTCTACTAATTCTGCTTTCTCTTGATATTACTTTTCCTTCCTTTCTTCCTTCCACTCACCCTGCCAATTTTTTTTTTTAATAAATGGTTTTCAGAAAAGATGCATGTATAGTTAACAGGGAGTCAAGAATAAGATCAGGTTAGATATCTTAGATAGTATTTATTTTAGAAATAACAGAAAGAATTACACCATAATGTAAAGAAATTAATATAATAAAGCTGGCAGCATTTTTAAAAAATTACATTTCGATGAGATTTTCTTACTTTAGGAGAAGGCATATGCCTCTATAAGTAACATAAGCTTATCAGATTCATATATATATAGTATGTGTAGAAGAAATTTTATTCAGTGCTAGGGATATGGAATGAGATTGTTCTGATTGTCCCTTGATTTCAGAGCTTTGATTTATAATGACCAGGGATGTATGTATTAGCACCCATCACTTGTTCACTAACCTTGTATATCAAATGCAGAAATCCATATGGCAAATGCAATAAGAAGTTTTCCTTGACCAGATGAAGATGACAGGAGCTTCCTTAAATGGCTATGTTGAAATATAAATTCCTAAATTATATACTTATTTCCGTGGTCTCTCTGTCCAGCGAGCTTATCCTAGACTCTATCTATTAGATTTATTATTATACTTACTGGCTATTCTTTTAAAATGGGACTCTATCAGAAATATCTCTTTGGATAGAAAATGTAGGACTTGTGTTATGCATTTTCTCTAACATGTACAGCCTTACAAACATTAAGGTACACAGCCTATTTTTCTCAGGGATAGTAAGGAGATATAAGAACTCAAAACATGGGAGGTACTAATATTGCTGTTAGTATGGCTATAAATTCTTAAGCAGCTAATGTATTCTCTAGGTCTGTTTCTAGTGTCAAAACCCTTGTTAAAAGGAATTAGATCAGATTATGACTATGTAGAGGATATCTTAATATTGCATATTTTCTCAGCAGACACTACACATCTATATTATCTTTTATCTCAGTGTGTATGAATAAACCCCAGAGCTATTTAGGTCATTGTATTTTGCTATGTAGTTGTTTTGTCTTGTTATATATCTCACTGTAATAACAATGAATTATGCTTGGCAAAATAGCCATCTTTTATTAAAGGTGCATTTTAATTTGATATCAGAAACAGCCAGCTTTAAAACTGTAATTGGCCTTAATACCTTATTAGATTCCTTTTGGAGATACACTTACCACAAAAATGTACTCTTTGGGAATTTGACAAACTAGCTGATAATAGGATATATCATTTTTATTTTCCAGGAAAAAGCAAATGCTTCATTATTTGGTTGTTATTTACTACCTGAAAAAGGAAATATAATTTTTAGCTAGCTGTGTGCATGTTAGTCCAGATATCATTTGATAAAATGAGTCAAGTGGGAAAGCTTCATTTCTTTGTGATGACACATCAAATATGCCCTTATCTCTAAAAGCATTAAGAATGATCAAGTGAAGCTTCCTACTTTGTTTTGCTTAGTATCTTTAGAAGTAATAGAAACATCTAAATTATGATATGTTTATTTTGCAGGAGCCAATGAGAAAGAAATTGCCTTAATGAATGCTTTGACTGTTAATTTACATCTTCTACTGGTGAGTTTCCTTTCCCACCAATGTTTAGAATACACTCATTTACAGAATCTGATGTTTTTCTATCTTTAATTCATGAGCATCTGGTGATTTACTTATTTAAAAATAAATTGTGAGGTTATTTTCATTTTACCAGGAAATGATGGACCATGATATAATGGCTTCTTCTTAAGCATGGAAGAGTTGACTCTTGCAAAGATCTTTAGAATAATGAACAGTTCTTGTCTCAGAAAATAAGGAATAAGAGTCACAATAAATAAAGAGGGAATCTGCTTGCAGGTGTACAAAACAATGATGTACAAATGCTAGCAAAGCATCGAACTTTTTGGAAAGACAATTTTCCAATATGTTAGACTTTAGCAGAGTGGGAATTATGGATCAGCATACTTTTGTGGATTAATTTCTGGGAGTAGGTTAAAAGACTTGGAAAATAAAGCTAAATTGAAGAAAAAGGATCTACTACCTTAAATGAATTCCTATGTTCAATATACTTCTTTCATTTTAAATACTCAATAAAATATCAGAATATATTCTCAATCCAGGATATGATATCTATAGTAATTGCTTGATGCTTTGAAAAATCTTGACTTCATTGTGTAAGTATGTTTTGGAAATATATCTACATGTTCAGACATCCCTGGATTTGACCCCCAGCTAAATTACTTAATGCCTATTTGACATTGGACAAGTTTTTGGCATCTGTATATCTTAATATTCTCCTTCGTAAAAATGAGGACGGTAATACTTACCTCAAAGATCTGTACAAGGACTAAATGTGATAATATGTGAAAGTTGCTTTAACACTGGCCAGTGATCAAGACCCAGTTAATAATAGCTATCACTTTCATTGTTATCATCAATCTCATTCCCCAAGAACTGTGTGGAGAGATGAAAGAGCCCCACTGAACAAATGAACTCCCTCTCACTGGTGCCTCTAGGAATTGCAAATGGTTTATGTTAGAGCTAATGTACTTTTTGCTGGACCCAAAATAAAATCCCATAAAATATTAAAACAGTGGGAATGTTGTGCAGTGGAAACCAAATTGGCAGTATAAAAGAAGTCAATATAAGTACCATAGAACGTGATATTTCAGTGTCATACTACGGAAACTACCATGAAATGCTTTGGGAAGATAATTTTTCAATTAATATTTAAGTAAAGTTTGAGGATTTTTTTTACCTGATTCACATTTTCCCCTGAGTTGGCTTTTTTATTGATAAACATAATGAGCCAGTATCTTCTTTCTGTTTATAATTCACTGGAAACAAGGCTAATTGAAAAGGTACCCCAACAGACATCTTAGATGTTTAATTAATTAATGTCTTTAAAATACTGGAGATTATAACATGAAAGTGTGGTATAAATGAACAAATGCATAATAAATTGTGCATTAATGCTTTTTCAATAAATCTGTTTCTTTGTAGTTATCATTCTTTAAGCCTACGCCGAAACGGCATACAATTCTTCTAGAAGCCAAAGCCTTCCCTTCTGATCATGTAAGGATTTCTTTAAATTATATTTATGTTCTTTCTGTTCTTCCTAGAGGAGCATATCATTTTCCTGACTTGAATGTTTATTCACTAGTCTTTTCCAAGTAACCTTACAATAAAAAGATCTGTCAAATGCTTTTGATTTAGGCATGTTTTTCATAGATTGTAACTTTATTTCTTTTGTTCAAGTAAAACATGTGCTAAGGGAAGAAAGGATTGAATAGGAACATTGATTTATTAGTCTTTTTAAAGACATTGAGCAAACTGCTGGTCTAAATCATGTGCAGTTATAAATGTTTTATTAATTCTTGTTGCTATTTTATTTGTATATGAAACCAAATCAATATAAACCCCAGTTCTTAACCCTTTAGCTACACAGAATAGGAATACAAACTTTTATTTGTCCCTTTGTTCTCATACCATGCTAGCATTATTATTGGTGCTTTATTATAAAAAAATCATTAGAGATTAAAAATATTTCTTGTGGTTCACTAAAAAAAAATTATGCTATTATATCAACAATTTCCTTAATAAGAAATTTGATTGTCTAGACACAGATAAAGAGTACATTGTATATGCATTTCAAGTCAGTGACAAGTTAAAAAATAATAAAAATAAACAAAATAAAAGCACATTGTATATTTCAGTTTCAGTGTTAGAAAAATTTTATTTCTTTATTTATATTATTACTATTCTGGCCTACACCTTGTAATTTTTGGACATGTTATTATGTCAAAATTAATAGCTATTACCTACTAAAATGGATCAGAATCTAATAATTTCAAAAGATTCCAGGTAATTCCCATAATTGCTTATTCCCATACATATCTTGTACTCTCAAGGAAGTAAAGTTATTCTTTCTAAGTTAAGCCATTTCTGTATCCTATGTTCAAGAATAGCAAGTCTATACTACTCATCTTGGTTATTTTGTAAATTGTGGTTTTGACTTAGGTGATTTAATACCTTATTCCAAAAATCTCTTGTAGCTCCTTAAGTCTAGATGACCTCTACATTTTCATTCTTCTCTAATATGTAACATTTCAAATTCAGATTCCTGCATATAAATTATATTAAGCTGTTCTTCTCTGATGTTTTTTGTGTAGGTCTCTTAACCTTGACCTTGGATTTAATATAATGTTTGTATTGTTATTTTATTATTTGTTTTTAGCTTTTTTTTAAAAGTACTTCTGTGCTTTCAGCTTAATTTAATAAATAGATTATCTTTCTTTTCCAGTATGCTATTGAATCACAGCTACAACTGCATGGACTTAACGTTGAGGAAAGTATGCGGATGATAAAGCCAAGAGAGGTATATGAGAAAGAAATAAATATTCATCATGCTTCTATTTAGTATTGATTTTTTCTTCATTTTCCTCAAGTTTATTATCTTGATTACTTTAATGGAACTTTTAAGAAAGAATAAAAGACCTATAGTTCTATTACTATTAGATTGCTTTGCTTAAAACAGAGAAGAATGTAGATGCGTATTTATTTTTATTTTTCGAGGGCTAGCCACATGGCAAGCAAACTATTTTCCTATTAATACCACTGCAGTCTTCCATATCCTTCAATGGGATGGGAAGAAGGTGGCAAATTGGTGTATCATTTTCAGTTTCAAATGTCATTGCCCATGGATGCCATTAAAATCATGTTAAAGACAAATAATACTTGTTGAAATTGAATGATCACTATCTTTCATGTCCCTCTTTAATCTAAGTATCAAGCATTTCCTTTGCATTTAGACTAGGGTAGAAAAAGGGATGGGGTATAATGGAAAAAACTTAAGCTTTGCAACTTAGCTAACAGACTCCAGTGAAATCCCAGACCCTGCAACTTACTGGATATATGACTTTGGGAAAATTTCTTTATCTCTTTGAGAATCCTTGTATTTAAACAGGTAACAAAGGATACATCTAATCAGGCTTGACCATATGTTCATGATCTAAGACAGTTTGTATTTTATATTAATAGAGTATAAGGCTCAACTGTACAGACTTTGACATATAAACCCTGCAGCTTGTATAATTTGTCACCAAGAGAATTATACAGAATAAATTTTTGGTTTCACAAACGATGCTCCCAGGCTGCTAAGCCAATATCTGAACAATTACTTCTTTCAACTCAGAATTACTTTGAAGAAATTAAAGACCTACTCTATTTATTTCAATTTGCCCACATGCAATATATTAATGAGATTAAAAAGTTCTCACACCTGTGAGTGGATATAAATTGTTAACTTATAGCCTAAATGAATATAGGTGCTAATTATCACAAGTTTTAATGTTAAAAGTGACCAGAGTTGTGGGGTCTCTTGAGTTAATCATAGTCTTGAGACCACTCTTGAGCATTACGTACAAGTCAACGTGAGATAGGGCCATATCCTATCACCAAGAAATATATTTCTTATTTTCTCAATATCAATTTTATAAAGAAATAAAGTATTAATATATAATGCCTTTTTCTGGAATTATAATGGACAAACTGAACTAAATTTATTCAAGAATAAAGAGTTTTAGATTGCCAAATTATTAATTTTTCTTAGAAATTTTTTACAATTAATGAAATTTTTTTCATATATATAAGTTACACTTCACTTAATAATTCAGAGATTTCAATATACAATACTGGTTTTATAGATGCCTATTTTGTAAACAAATTCCACACTTCTTCAAGTAGAGAGTATATCACACACACACACACACCCCTAACATGGAGCAGAGTAATGGAAAATAGCAAGAATTATGAAAAGTTAAAAATAAATGGAAAGATAATATCTTAATGAGCTTCCCCAAATATTAATGCAATTAATGATGTATTGACCTCAAAATCATGTCATATTTAGCACTGAAGAAAATTTATAAAAACTTCGTAAGTAGACCAGAATCTCTGTATTTAACTGATTTCTTTTAGCTCAAGTTGTTTGCAAGACCAAATCTAAATTCAGCATTATTTTCACTAAGTAGTCAATCATTAGTTGTAGTGGGGAGATATGGTGCAAAAACCCTCTATAATAATGAGTTTTACTGATTTGTATTGATTTTTAGATTAATTTGGAGAGATTTTGCTCTTAAGATAATAGAAGATATTGGTTAGGTAACACCCAGATGAAAGATGTATAAGTGGGGTTTTTTATGAAGAAAAATAACAATATTAGATTGAAAAAAGGGCAATATTAATTTCCAAGTATTTATCTTCTTATATTATATTTGTGGTGTTTTATTGGTTGGAAATAAGGAAAAAAATATTCACTGGAGGATAAATCAAGCAATTAGGCTTTTGTGAAGACTTATACTGTAAAAATCCCTTTTTCTATGTTGTTATCATTTTTTAATAACAAGCAAGCTCAAATGCTGTTCTTTTGCCAAATTTTTTAAAATATTTTTTTAATATTAAAAATTTAAAATTTTTTACTGTTTTTCTTTTTTTCTTTTGCTACCTGATCTGTGTCCTAATCTTTTGCCAAATTTTTGAAAAGAATTAGTCTGAAAGTAATTTTTGATTTTTCTCATGATGGAAAAGAGCTCATGGTGAAATTTAGATGGGCGAATATGAAGTGACAAATATATTATTGTTGATACGACATAACTTGTGCTTAACTTGACTTAGGGGGAAGAAACCTTAAGAATAGAGGATATCCTTGAAGTAATTGAGAAGGAGGGAGACTCAATTGCAGTGATCCTGTTCAGTGGGCTGCATTTTTACACTGGGCAGTTCTTTAATATTCCTGCCATCACCAAAGCTGGACAAGCAAAGGTATGCATCCTTTCCTCCTTTCCACCTCACCATGACCATCACCCGGCTGAAGAAGGTTCTAACTGCACTTGTAGGGAATTAATTACCTTTGTTTGTGTCTGTGTAAAATTGTATTAAGAGTTAAGAAAAGAATAAGCCTTACATTTAAAAAAAATGGTAGTCTTTTTTTGCTTTGAGCATCTGTATTTAAATCACTTTTTGCCACTTTTGTGGTCTCACCTCCTTACTAACAGCTGCTCTCTTGGTGGTTGCCTCTTGTCAGCAGGACAGTCAACCTT
Source organism: Cheirogaleus medius (assembly GCA_008086735.1). Classification (NCBI taxonomy): domain Eukaryota; kingdom Metazoa; phylum Chordata; class Mammalia; order Primates; family Cheirogaleidae; genus Cheirogaleus; species Cheirogaleus medius. The sequence goes on along the minus strand of VBSM01003200.1, from coordinate 5,997,106 downwards.
CCTGCAGGTGATGTCATTGGTACTTCGTCTGCTCGGTCAAAACACTTAGGACAGCAGACAAGATACTTGGGATAGGAACTACATGTTAGGACTGTTAGAAACTCAATGTGGTGTTGTGTCATATTATAACTCATTCAAAATATAAATCGGTTCTCACTTAGCCCTAGGTAGAAAAAGATGGAGAAATGTAGATATAAATTTTATCAATAGATCAAGTCTTACACAAGTTACTTTAAGAAGGCCATTTTATTCCTGAGAATTTTGGGAAATTTTTATATTGCATATAACAAGAGGGCTTTTTCTCCCCCTACACGCTACTAAATTGCCCTTAAACTGTTTTCCATTCTGAAATCATGTCTCTGTGTATAACTGTTTGTAAAAAATGTTTTTAGTTTTTATTTGCCTGAAAAAAATATCAGGGGGGCAACATCCAACAGTTGCAATTTATATTTTAAATCCTTAAATAACAGTTCTATTTCATTCAGTAAGCAAGTCATGTATTTAAAACTGTGACAATTGAATTTTATCCTGAACATTAATAAGTTATGGGATTAATATATGTGTGAGGTCTAGTTAATATATTCAGTTATTGAAGCTAATGAATGGAACTAATGAAAAGAAATTTAGCACCGTTATTAGCAGTCTCTAGGAATTTCCAGCCACGACTTCCAACTGGTTTGATGGATAACTGTGAAAGTGGTGCATTACAAAAGATATAAGATAATGTCTTCTTAATTTAGATATTAAATGTTAAGCACCAAAATAAAGAGAGGCCAATAAAAAAAAAATCACATTTTAAAATGTTATGCAAGGAATCAGCAGTCCTTGTCCCCTTCGTACACAGGCATGTCTCATTAACCTTCATAGATATGAGATAGGAAGATAGAGAAGAAAGACCACGGGTTTTGAAATCACGAAGTCTGAGGTTCAAGTCTTGGCTAGGTCATTTAATTATTATGTAATCTTGGGCAAGTCACTGGACTTTTTTGCATATCTATTTTCAAAAGTGCTAATTTGGAGTAATAGCGCCCACCTCATAAATTCAGTGTGAGAATGAAGAGTATAAACATGTAATGGACTGGCACACTTTCTGCTGTTAAATCATGGTTTCTTCCCATTCTATTGTCCTCAATGAATACAAAGTTATGAAGTGGCTGAGATATAAGCTTTCTTTCATTTCCCATTGAAAAGCAAAACAAATTTGTTTATTTAGATTTTATATGTAACTCTTATATTTAAGTACTCTGATTGATAAAACCATTCTTTAAGTGTTTTGCAACCTTTCTTTCACTTAAAAAATAGTGCTTGGCCAGGCACGGTGGTTCACGCCTGTAATCCTAGCACTCTGGGAGGCCGAGGTGGGCGGATCATTTGAGCTCAGGAGTTCGAGACCAGCCTGAGCAAGAGCAAGACCCCATCTCTACTAAAAAAAAATAGAAAGAAATTAATTGGCCAACTAAAAATATATAGAAAAAAAAATTAGCTGGGCATGGTGGCACATGCCTGTAGTCCCAGCTACTAGGGAGGCTGAGGCAGGAGGATTGCTTGAGCCCAGGAGTTCGAGGTTGCTGTGAGCTAGGCTGACGCCACGGCACTCTAGCCCAGGCAACACAGTGAGACTCTGTCTCAAAAAAAAAAAAAAACAATATCAGTGCCTACCAAGTCAAATTCTCATGGAACTCTCAATCAAATAAATGAAAGTAGGAATGAACAGCTCTAATCCAAAGTAGAATTCTTGTCTCATCAGGTATGCATATATCCATTCCTAATCAATAATGCCAATTTTCTAAAACAGCCGTATCAATTTGGCTTACAATCTTACCAGCATATATGAGACTTTCTTTTGCTCTACATCCTTAGCAATAGTTACTATTGTCAGTTTGTAATTTTAGCTATTCTGATTAGTTTGTAGAGGTAACGTATGGGAGTTTTAGTTTGCAATTCCCTGATTATTGATAAGGTTCAGAATCTTTCAAATATTTATTGGCTTTCTCTTTTATGAAATGCTTGTTCAAATATCTTGCTCATTTTTCTATTGGAATATCTGTATTTTCCTGATTCAGTTGTAAGTGGTATAGAAATTGATTTTGAATGAAAGAAAAAAAAATACTACATTCCCAATGGTCATCAAAGAAGAAAATGAATGAATTAATGAAAAGAACAATTGATAGTGTGACCTTGATACTCATAACAAATTGAAGATGCTGAAGCTTTTCTTAACTGAGGAAAAAGCCTGAGATGTAGCAAGAGGGAACGGATAAGGAAAACTAAACACAGGTTCAGATTAGAGAACAGTATCATGAGGGCAGCAAGTGGCAAGAGACATGAGTTTGAAGGTGGTTTTCATTTTCTGTCTTTGAAGACATATACTTTATTTTATTGGCCAACTCATATTTTTGGAGCTCTGCCTTACTTCCATATTTCTCTATGTTTCATTTCTTGTTTATAGTAAGAATTTCTTCTTTTCTACACCCACTGAATGTAGATACTCCCCATTGTTCTTTGCATTACCATCCCTAGTGATGTTTAACCACCTCCTCGGCTCAGCTATCACTGCCAAGGGAAAGCTGCAGGCAACTCCTACAATAGGGAATAGCCCATATATCTGGGTGCCCTAGATGCATCTTGAGATGCTCCAAGTAAATTTGTCTCCCCCCACCAAATGGCTCTACTGTTTCATGCCACCATCCTTCTGGGCCATTACACTCAAATTACCTGTCCTTGACCTTTTTAACCACTCACGTAATTCCATCCTCTCAGACTCTGTCTTTCCTTTAATATTCCTAAGTCAAATATGAAGCTTTTCAGGTATGAAAAATAGAATCCCAGTTAAAATCAGCTGAAAAGTATGGATTTCTTTTTCTGACTATAGAAGACTTGAGGCAGGAGGCTGCTGGGATGCACTCCGCAGCTCAGTTACGTCTGAGTGACATCTCCAGAATTTTCTTAGAGTTTTTTCAGACTTCTCACATCTCTGTCACAAGACAGTCATCCCAAATCCAAATATCTCATTTCTATTTAGGGCAGAGAGAAGGAAGAAGGGAAAAGCAGCAGGGCAGCTTCATCTGTCCCTTTCATCCTAAGCGCTAAATCTTTCCCAGAAAAACCTAGCAGATTCCTGCTTATGACTCACTGCTTTCTGAAGTGGCAGCTAAGAAAGAGCATGACTAAGAAAATATTTCACATTTATGTTCCTATAGTAGAAACAGACTAAGATTAAAGGGTTGGAAATGGGGTTTGTGTTGGCTAACCTGCAGAATTTCTCACATTCCCCAGTTACACCCCCATGAGATCTCATTGTGTCTAACCTGTTCCCTTCTTTCCCCTTTCATCACTCAAATTTTTCTTTTCTTTCTTTCTCTCTCCCCTCTCCCTTCCTTCTTTCCTTCCTTCCTTTCTTTCTTTTTCTCTCTCATCTCATTTCACAAAGCACTTGAAAAAATTCATAGGAAATTAATAGGGTGACATAATAAAATATAAGGAGAGAGAAATAAAGACAATACCTCTGTATCATCTTGAGAAATACTCCCACAAAGTATAATTTCTCAATTTGGATTATCATAAGAAATAGGTAACGAATAATCAAAACATTATTTTTTTTCTTTTTCTTTTTCTTTTTTTTTGAGACAGAGTCTCACTCTATTGCTCGGGCTAGAGTGCCGTGGCATCAGCCTAGCTCACAGCAACCTCAAATTCCTGGGCTCGAGCAATCCTTCTGCCTAAGCCTCCCGAGTAGCTGGAATTACAGGCATGCGCCACCATGCCCGGCTAATTTTTTCTATATATTTTTAGTTGGCCAATTAATTTCTTTCTATTTTTAGTAGAGATGGGGTCTCCCTCTTGCTCAGGCTCGTTTCAGACTCCTGACCTTGAGCGATCCACCCGCCTCATCCTCCCAGAGTGCTAGGATTACAGGCATTAGCCACTTCGCCCGGCCCAAAACATTATTTTCAATGAAAAACTCTCGGTGTATAGGTTAGGTAGACCAACTCTCGGGTATAAATGATTAGAATGATAAGTGCCTTCACAGTGATAGTTTCTTTCTTGCTGGTGCAGCAGCCAGGGACCAACTTTCTCTCCATGTAGTGATTCAGGTTCTCAATGACTCGAGGTTGTGTCCTTTGGCTTTTGTGTCATAGAGCCCCTGTCTGGATGCAGCTGAAGGAACGGGATAAAGGGATGTGAAAGGATATGTTAACTTCTTAAAAGCCTTATGTTAAAAGTCGCAAAATTTGCTTCCACCTGTATTCCATTGACTAACATTCAGTCCGTGGCCTTTTCTGAGAAATTAAGTATAACTATATGCTCAAGAAGAATAGCTATTAGTTTTGCTACACCTGGCTCAGATATTTTGTGGAGTAAGATATTTATTCTGAGATGCAGTGTAGCATTTGCAACAATAAAATGTGCAGATTATGAAGACATAGTTAGATCTGGACTTCAACCCAGAACTCCTCCCCGCATTATCTCTCAGCATAGTTTTAATGGCTTAATTCACTTACTAATGTGACTTATTTTATCCACTTAACAAATGTGCAAGATAATAGTACCTACTTCATAGGTTTGTTATAAAGAGAATTTAAACAGATACCATTTTTTAAATATTTAGTACTTAGAACTTGGTAAGTACTCAATAAATGTTAGCAATTGTCAATATGTTAAAAAAAAAAACAAAAGAAATATCCAGCCTCATTAGAAAAAGAAATAATGAACAAATAAGATTTTTAGACAGAAAGAGAAGTATGCAGAATTATTAACTAAAAACTCACTGAACACTTCCATATTGAAATATAAAAGAAAACAGAATATATATACATTATAAGTGCGATGTGCATTGTCAGGGGGATGGACATGCTTGAAGCTCTGACTCGAGGGGGGAGGGAAGGCAATAGCAATGTAGGTAACCTTAACATTTGTACCCCCATATTATGCTGAAATAAAAAAAGGGGGGGGAATTAAAAAAAAAAGGAAACGGAATAATCTAATCAGCATGGTTAGGACTCAGGAAACTAGACTGAAATTTTAAAATCTTATGTGATGGAAAAATCTAAATTTTAATAATCTTATCATTAAAAACTTGATGCAAACTATTAATATTCCCCCAGTCTCCTCCAATTCCCTCTAAAATGGCCTATAGCACACTGAAACTTACATGATGCCTGGCAGACAGTGAGTGCCAAATAAATATTTGTTGAATGATTGATTCGCTTATTACATCTTTTACTCATTTTAATATACCTACATTATTGCTGACATGTTTTTCTGTTTGCTTTCTATTAGATTGAAAAGCAAATGGTGGCTAAAAATAAAGACCAAATTCTACAAACTGCCTCATTGCTTTATTAGCTTCTACCTTGTCATGTGGCACTTTTTACTTTGTCTAAATGTAAACATCTCTTAGACCCGGCCATAAGCAGCTTAAATTATTAATAAATAGTAATCATAACCCAAGTAATTTGAATAAAAATGAATTAATTCAGATTCAGAATAATTTAAGACAAGTACAGAAATATGAATAAAGATATAATTAATAAAATAATTTAGTAAAATCAGAGATAACCGAAACAACACTCACATGTGAATAGTCACCTCAATAAATCATCCATTTATATTCAGGGAAGGCCTAAATGTTTCTAAAAAGCAATTTTGTAGTTCTTTTAGGACACAAAGGAATGAGTAAGTAAGCCGCAAATTTCTACAGAAAGCTTGGTTATAATACTTTCAGTTCTGAAAATTGGGAGCCAACTCTCATGAACTGTTAGAGTAGAATAATATCAATAATACTTGCATGGGAAATCAGGACTTGAGCAATGAATTAGCTCAGAAAAATTAGTACCAAAAACTTTTATATATAAATTAGCATGATATAGGGCATTTTTATGCATAAAAATTAACTTTTTCCATAAGGTTTAATATTGAGATATTAAATCGTAAGTCATCTTTCCTAAGAATTGTTGAGATTAGAGTCATTTTTCTATTGTCAGTGCCCATTCACCCAATAGGATCTGATCATTAGTGCATAAGAAGAATCTTGTCACTACATTCTCTATAGTAGAGGAGTATGCATTTGGATCTTTCATTCATCAGTAAACATTTGAGCAGTAAATTATAATAATGAAGTTCCAAGCGGGAACACCTAATTTATCCTGGAGTGTCAGATTGACCTTCTTAAAGAAGATGAGACCTGAACCAATTCTGGAAATATGAGTAGAAGTTAACCAGGTCAAATCCCCTCTTGGGGGCTGGTTGTGTGGAGGTGGCCATTCTAGAAAGTTAAAAATACTGATATGATTGTAAGGAAGCAAGTATTTCAGTATAATTTGTTTGCAGGATTTTAGAAAAGGGAGGACAAGAAATGAGTCTATAAGTCGGGCAAATGCCAGAAAAACAAGGAGCCCACTAAACCATATTAGTTTCTCCTTAAAGACTCATGGAAAGCCATTGAAAGGTTTTAGACATTCAGGGAGCTGGATTTGGTTTAATTTTAGAAAGAAATTTCCTGCTCACAGTGATGAGAATAGATTGGAATGGGATAAGAGTGGACAAAGTCAGGAGGCAATTGCAGTATCTTTGCAAGTATTTTAAAACTCTCTATGATTAAGACACAGTTCAAAAAATGAAGATACCAGAGAACAGATCCATTTCATACTACATAATTTTTTTGATCTCTCAAGTGATTTATTCTTATTATATTTATCTCATTCCTTTAGTGATAATATAGACAGGTTTTGTGTAAGTTTCAGAAATCACGTGTCTATGCTGACCTCTTGTAGTTTAACCCAGATTTGGCTTTATCCACAAATTCCACGGAGAGGGCAGTTTACTGTAGGTATGTGTGGGTGTGTGCGTGTGTATACATACTTGACACATACATCCTCAGGGTGGTAATGTGTGTACTGCATTTGTTCATGAAGAATATTGATTGAGAAACTTGGACCTATTCTTTGGTAAAAGTGCAAATGACGAAGTTTAGATGGAACATCCCATTAATGAATTGGCCTTTACTTTTTACTTTAGGAATAGCAGAGGGTTGTTCTATTAAGATACGTAGTAAACTACCTCTAGTCTTGAATCCACCCAGGTAGGAGCAATAAGTCAAAATATGTTGATGAGGATCAGTGCCCAAGAATCTAAAAATTTTGAGCTATTTCTAAGAAGTCTTCATTAGCTGTATTACTAAACTTCAGCTTTTGATTAAACAGACCATGTGAGAAAGAATGATTAATTCTTAATGGAAGAGAAGCCTGGCCTCCAAATGTTGTTTTAAGATTACAGATCTGGGAAAAGCAAGCCTCCTGGGTGCCAATCAGGATCTGTGCTTCTGTAATCACTATCATCAAAGCCATGAGAAATAAATATTTCTCCTGGGCTAGCCTCACTTACTGACATAACAGCTAAACTTGGAGCCTCCCATGAGAAACATTACATTTAGGATGTTTTGTAGGTGGTACACATTTCATAAAATACTTAAGTTGTCTCTGGCCTGGAGTATTTTCTCTAACGTTCCATTTTTCATGACTCTTGACTAACCAAGGAAGGCTGATTTAAGTCTTTGTTAAGCTGAAAAATGAAAGTGTTTCAATATGAAATGTATAAACTAGTTCTAATTTATTCACTACCCTCCATAAGAATAGAGAGGGAAGGTTGTGTCTCTTGGCAATAAAAGTGGAATTCAAAAGGATCCTTGGGCAGAAAAAAAATCCACCCAAAAATGTGAGAGATTTCTCCCATGTCATTCTTTACTATCCATTATTTCATCATTTAAATTATTTAAGCAAACGAGATTAGGGATGTCAACATCAAAAGTTAGTTGAGTTGAAGAGAAAATGTTAATTTTCCCAGCAGATAATCTATCCTAAGGAGGGTTGTGAGCAAAGACGATCATAACTATCATATTGATTATAAAAACTGGCTTCAAAGGAAGCAGTTTAAGGAGACACATCTTCAAGAATTATGCGGTAGACTTCTATGCAATATTATAAAGTTCAGTGTATAAGTAAATATTTTAAAATAAAGCAAATTTGGTTGAGAAATAGACCATTTAGATTGACACAGTAATCACTAGAAAAATATGTTATAGAACAGTGTTCTTTCATTTCACATCTAAATGGGGCTGTCTTCAGATGTAATTATCATTACAATGTATGGGTGAATTAAATAGTTGCTTAAAATCCACTTTATAGCAAAACAGGTAGATAAATTTATAATGTATCTGGAAAGTCAGCCACACTTTGTTGGGAGGGTTGTGATTGGCCCAGTGTCTCCTACTTGAATTGCCCAATTCACATTTCTCCCTTGTGACCATCGCTTTTCTACCATTTGTGGAATAGAGTGCAAATCGCTTTAGCTCTTTATGATTCTGTGTATGCTAAACTATCAGTATCATATTTTCCACTGATCTCTTTTACATAACTTATGCATCTATCACACTGAACGATGTATGTGTTCCCTATCCGGATGTCGTACTTTCTGTTTCCATGCCTTTCGTTTTAGCTTTCCTTCCACCTTGAGTTCTAACATATTAACATTCTCCCTTCTTCTACCCCAGCTCAGCAACCACCCTGCTTCAAAGGTTGCAACCTGTCCTAGAGATTTATTTTGTGTAGTCCTCGTTGTATCAGCAAACATGGGGCATTTTGCCCAACTCCTATATTATTTGACTTATTCTTTCTTATTTTTTTTTTTATTTTTATAGGTTTTTAGGAGTACAAATTCAGTTTTGTTACTTGGCTATATTACATAGCAGTCAAGTCTAGACCTTTAGTGTAATTATCACCCAAATAGTGTACATTGTACCCATTAAGTAATTTCCTCTCCCTAACTCCCCTCCCACCTTCCCAACCTCTGACCTTTCAGAGTCTCCAATGTCCATTATCCCACTCTCTATAGCCATATGTACATACTATTTAGCTCCCATTTATAGGTGCGAGTATGTGGCATTTAACTTTCTGTTTTCGAATTATTTCAATTAAGATAATGGCCTCCGGTTCCATTCACATTGCTGCAAAAGACATGATTTCATTCTTTCTTATGGCTGAGTAGTATTTCATGGTGTGTGTGCTACATTTTATTTATCCAATCATTAGGTGATGGACACTCAGGTTGATCCCTTTGTGATAAAACCCCCCTGAATTCATTTATCAAACCTAGGACTCTTTTGGCAGATTTTTTAGGGTTTTCTGGATATATGATCATATCATCAGCAAACAGAGATAATGTGACTTCTTCTTTTGTAATTTGTATCCCTTTTATTTCTTTCTCTTGCCTGATTGCTCTGGCTAGGACTTCTAGTACTGTATTGAATAGAAGTGGTGGCAGTGGGCATCTTTGTCTTTTTTCAGTTCTTAGAGGGAATGCTTACAATTTTTCTCTGTTCAGTATGATGTTGGCTGTGGGTTTGTCATATATGGCTTTTATTATTGATTATATTCCTTCTATGCCTATTTTGTTAAGGGTTTTATCACAAAGGGATGCTGAATTTTATCAAATACTTTTTCTACATGTATTGAGGTAATCATATAGTTTTTGCTTTTAATTCTTTTTATGTAGTGGATCACATCTATTGATGTGCATATGTTGAACCATACTTCCATCCCTGGAATAAAACCCACTTGATCGTGGTATATTATCTTTTTGATGTGCTGTTGGATTAAGTTCGTTAATATTATGTTGAGGATTTTGACATCTATGTTCATAAGGGATATTGGTCTGTAGTTTTCTCTTTTTGTTGTATCCTTGCCTGGTTTTGGTAACAAGGTAATATGGGCTTCATAGAACAAGTTGAGGAGGAATCCCCTCCTCCCTGATATTTTTGGAACTGTTTCAGTAGAATTGGTACTACTTCTTCTTTGTACATCCGGTAGAAGTCAGCTGTGAATTCATCTAGTGCTCGGGTGTTTTTTGTCGACAAATTTGTTTTTTGTTTTTTTTTACTGATTCAATCTAACAACTGATTCTTGGTCTGTTTAGGATTTGTATTTATTTCCAGTTCAAACTTGGGAGGTTGTATGTTTCTAGGAATTTATCCATTTCCTCTAGGTTTTCTAGTTTGTGAGTATAGAGTTGTTCATAGTAGTCTCTGGTGATCTTTGGTATTTCTTTGGTATCAGTTATAATGTCTCCTTTTCCATCTCTAATTGTGTTTATTTGAACCTTCTCTCTCTTTTGCTTGGTAAGTCTAGCTAGCAATCCATCAGTTTTGTTTATCTTATCAAAGAAACAACTTCTTGTTTTGTTGATCCTTTATATTGTTTTTTGTTTGTTTTGTGGTCTTAATATAAATTTAGTTTTGCTCTGTTCTGTGTTATTTTTTGTCCTCTGACACCTACGTTTTTTAATTTTTTCATGTTTTTCTAGTTCTTTGAGGTATGATGTTAGTTTGTTAATTTATGATTTTTCTATTTTTTTTTTGATGTAGGCATTTAACATTATTAACTTCCATTTTAGCACTGCTTTTGCTGTATCCCAGAGGTTTTAGTATGTTGTATCTGCTTTTTCATTCATTTTAAAAGATATTTTTACTTCCATCTTAATTTCGTTGTTGACCTACAGATCATTCAGGAGCAGGTTGCTTAATTTCCATGTATTTGTATAGTTTTAAGGGTTCCTTTTGGAATTGATTTATAGTTTTATTCCACTGATATGATTTCAATTTTTAAAAAATTTATTGGGACTTGTTTTGTGTTCTAATATATGGTCTATCTTGGAGAATGTTCCCTGCACTGATGAGAAAAATGTATATTCTATGGTCGTTGAGTAGAATGTTCTGTAAAATGTCTGCTAGGTCTATTTAGTTTAAAGTCCAAGTTAGGTCCAGTGATTTTTTGTTGATTTTCTGTTTTGATTATCTGTCTAGTGCTGTCATTGGGGTGTTGAAGCCCCTCACTATTATTTCATTGCCATCTATCTCTTTTCCTTTTCTTTTCTTTCTTTCTTTTTTTTCTTTTTGAGACAGAGTCTCACTCTGTTGCCCGAGCTAGAGTGCCGTGGTGTTAGCCTAGCTCACAGCAACCTCAAACTCCTGGGCTCAAGAGATTATCCTGCTTCAGCCTCCTGAGTAGCTGGGCCTACAGGCATGTGCCACCATGCCCGGCTAATTTTTTCTATTTTTGGTAGAGATGGGGTCTCACTCTCGCTCAGGCTGGTCTCAAACTCCTGAGCTCAAACAATCCACCCACCTTGGCCTCCCAGAGTGCTAAGATTACAGGCGTGAGCCACTGTGCCCAGCCTACCTCTTTTCTTAGGTTTGCTAAAACTTGTTTTATTAATCTGGTTGCTCCAGTATCAGGTACATCTATATTTAGGATTATTATATCTTCTTACTGAATTGATCTCATTATCATTGTATAATGACCTCCTTTGTCATTTTTTACTGTTGTTAATTTAAAGTCTGTTTTATCTGATATAAGTATAGCAACTCCTCCTCACCTTTGGTTTCTGTTCACATGGAATATCTTTTTCCACCCCTTTATCTTCAGTCTATAGGTGTCTTTAATAGTAAGATGCGTTTCTTCTTAGCAGCATAAAGTTGGGTCATGGTTTTTTGCTTTTGTTTTTGTTTTTTACCATTTTGTCCATCTATATCTCTTTAATGGGCATTTAATCCATTTATGTTCAAGATTAATATTGATGTGTGCCATGTTAGTTGTTATCTAGTTGCTTGGTAGACTAGTTGTGTAATTGTTTTGTAAGACTTCTGAGTTTTAAGTTTTGTGTGTTTTATAATGGTGAGTATCGAGTTTCTGTGTTTACAACTTCCTTCAGAATTTCTTGTAGGGCCAATCTAGTGGCAACAAATTCCCTCAGAGTTTTTTTTTCCTGCAAAAGACTTTATTTCTCCTTCAATTATGAAGCTTATGCTAACAGGATACAAGATTCATGGTTGACATTTTTTTTCTTTAAAAAATCTGAAAATAGGGCCCCAATCTGCCTTGCTTGTAAGGTTTCTGCTGATATGTCTGCTGTTAGTGTGATGAGATTTCCTTTATAGGTGACTAGATGCCTTCCTTTTGCTGATTTTAGGATTTTTTAAAATTCACATTGGCTTAGTCTTGATGAAGTCCTTTGTACAGTATATTTCCTTAATGTTCTCTGAGCCTCTTTTATCTGATGGTCTAAATCTCTAATGAGACTAGAGAAGTTTTCCTCAATTATATCTTATTATTATTTTTGTCTCACTGAGTTAATTCTAAGGATCTGTCTTCAAGTTCTGTGATTCTTTTCTCTGCATGGTCTAGTCTTTTAACTATAATTTGGAATTCTTTTAGTGAATTTTTCATTTCTAGAATTTCTGCTTGCTTTTTCTTTCAAATATATACCTCTTTGGTAATTTTTTCTTTCATATCCTGAATTAATTTTCTGATTTCTTTGTATTGATTTTCATATTTCTCTTGTATATCATTGAGATTATTTACAATCTATATTTTGAATTCTTTATCTGGCATTTCAGAATTTTCATTTTGGTTAAGATCCATTGCAAGAGAGCAAGTGTCATCTGTAGGGTATGTCATTATACCCTGTTTTTTTCTACTGCCTGAATTGTTATGCTGGTTCCTTCTCATCTGGAGAAATATCTCATCTTATTTTTGAATTTACTTTCATTTGGATAGGATTTGTTTGCTTGTTTTTTTCCCTTTAGGGTTACTATAATGTATGTTGTATATAGTTGTTTGGTTTTGCTGCTGGGTGTGTTCAGTGGCAATGACTCCGTATGTATTCCTTGCTTATAGATAGCTGTAGTGTGGTTGCTTTCTCAAATGCTGGTTGCAGTAGCAATGTATTGGGCATGTGAGTAGGCTCATGACCTCCTGAGGGGCCAATGGAGATCTCAAGAAGCTTATCTCATTCCTAACACTGTGTACTTGTGTCTGCAGATTTTGTATTGGTTCTGCAGTTTGACCTCAAGGCCACTAGGTGGTGCTTATAAGTAAAAGCCAGCTGTGGCAGTAGCAATTGGCTTTATGTTTGATCTTCCTGAAGCTCTCAATTGCTGTAGGCAATGGGCTGGTCTGTGGAATGCATAGTGGCATGAGCTCCCTGCTAAGCCCTGGAGGGTGGGGGATGAAGCTGGGTGTAGCTGTACTGGACAAGCCTGTCCTCAGGTCCCACATCAAGCACAAATACTAGTCCCTGATGGGGGTGGCAGGGAGCTTCTGGTGGAATACACTGTGGTCTCTGCAAGGGTAAAGGATGCTGCCCTAGCACCACAACTTTGGCAGGCTGGAACACCATCTGTTTCCCTGTTGTGCCACTATCCTGATGCTCAGGAAACTCAGTTCAATTAGACATTGTTTGTCTCCAGGCTGCAATGTAGCCAAAGGTCATAATAGAACCTGGCTCCATGACTCACCACCAGAATGACTGTGGTACAAAGCCTCCTCCCTCAGCTTAAAACACAGAGCTCCCCAGCTCTCCTGCTCTCTGCGACTGAGACACTGCTACTCTGGGCAGAAAGAGGAGGGACCCTGCCTTTTGCCCAAGTCTGAGCCTGGTGGCTATACTCCAGTGGGAAATCAGGTGCCCCTAAGAGCCCCAGAAAGGCAGTCCTCTGGCATGCCTGTTCCACCTTCCAGTAGGAAGGGCGAGGCTGCCTCTGCAACAGTATGTAGATGGGGAGGAGAATTTCCCCTGTCGACATCAGGCCTGAGCACTCAGGTATCTCACCCAGCGGGATGGGATTACACTCCTCCCTCACAAAATCCAGCACAGCTTGTGTATCTGCTGGAAGTGGTGCCGTCGACCCCCACTCACAGTGAGGAGCTCTTGGCCTTAGAGAGCATACGGTCTGGTTTCCTTCTTCCCAAGGCGCGGCTCCCCTGGTGTGCTGTACCTTCCCTTTCTTTAGGAGCAGCACTCCCTGAAGGACAGACTGCTGGGAACCCTACGGCTCCTCTTGGTCCAGTCAGCCCGGTGCAGCTGCCATCCTTTCATTGGGCACTTGGGAATGTCACTGGGGGCTCCTGTGATGTGGAGACACAAAGGCTAAAGTTCCCTGGGCAGGACAAAGTCCCCTGATGGCCGTGGCCTGAGTATAGCACCTCACCATCCCTGCCCAAGTCCAGGGGGAGGGTGAGTGACCTGGAGCGAGTTTTCAGTCTAGTGTGATACCCATGAGAAGTCCCCAAATCACCACCCACACTAGTGTTTTGTTTCATGAGGGAAGAGGAGCTCTGTGACAGTTCAAATGCCAGCAGTCTGCTGAAGGGACGGGGGTGGGGAGCCCAAACACCCCCACCTGCCCTTTCCTCACAGTACCAAGTCCTTCAGGGTTCCTAACCCATCTCTGTCAGCCTCTTGCTTTCTTCTTCTTCTGTGATCCTGCTCCTTCCCATGAGTTCTCTGCTATGCTCCGGCGCTCTCCCCTTAATATTCTGTTCAAGTTATGATTATTCACTTGTAACTTTGGTTCTTCTATCTGAGGAGAATCGGCATCCAATGTCTCCAGTCAGCCATCTTGAGCCCTCTCCCTCGACTTACTTTCATAGAAAACTGAGTGCTAAATTTTTGACCTTTATTATCAAAATTTTTTGCTTTTCTGAGTCAGGATAAATCTCCCTTCCTGCTGTACTTCCACAGCATGATGGAAAATGTACCACTGACTATCTTTTGCACTGTCTTATAATTATTTCTATGCCTATTTTAGCTCTCAAATTTAGGAAGCTTATGTCAGTAGAATGTTTGATGACTGATTGAGTGTGGGCCTTGGAAATCGCACAAGCTCTTGAGAGTGCTTTGCACATAGTCATTTATCATTAAATATATACCTGTTAGACCAGTGAATGGGTAAGTGTGTATACATCAGGAATACAGAGGGTCAGGTTAATTTGATGGATCACAGAATTTCATAAAAACACAACTGCGTTCCCATTTAAATAGAATCAGATATTTCTGCAGAATTACTTATAATGGCTAAGTACTCTAAAAATCAAGTAACTTTTTGCAAATTTTGAGTTTTTTCCCAAATTGCATTTCTATTCTTTGACACACTTAGAACATGCAGACTGCTCCATTAAGTCATTAAATATTAAATGAACTAAATTAAGCTTGAAAAATTACCTTAAGTTATTTTTCTCATCTTGGGTCTCTGAAATAAATCAAACAAACTACTTTTTGTGTGAGATCTTTGCCAGCTGGAAAAAGACTATAGAAGAGAACAGTACCACTAAATTTGTTTTATTTTTCCTGGTTTTGTACTTCTGAGAATAAATAAAGCATGACAATTATTGGTTTTTTTGGTAAAAGAAATAGATGAAATTTTCTCTTTAAAGCACACACTTTGTTAAGTAGTAAGAAGTCTGAACCTGAAAATTACACTATGGTTTCGGGTCTCAAGATTGGTTTGCTTTTCCTCTCTCCCAAATCCTTTCTACTTTTTTTCCATGTTAGTGCTGTCTCATACCTTTGCAACTGACACATTTCCCTTAAATTTCATTAGCAAAATGTTCCTTTTCTCCCCTTCTCTCATTTCTCATCTTTGCATTTGACAATTTCATCACTGTCTTCTTTGAGAAAGCAGGGCTAAAATCATGACTCTAATTTTTGAAATGGTGCTTTGCAAAAATGTGAATAATAGTAGGTACCGTTGATGGCATACTGAGCTCTAGGCACTTGACATGTAGTATTTCCCATTTTCCAGGCAACCCTAACAGTAAGTTTTCACGATGGCTTTGCCGAGGAAACTGAGTCTGACAGAGGTTGAGCGCTCGCCGAAGGTGACTTACTCAGTTGGTAAAGGCTAGAGTTGGAGTCTAGCTATGGTTGATACCAAAGCTCTCCTTCCACTGTATTGTCTCCTTCCATATATATATGAACTAATCATGTAATGATAAAGAGGTCTCAGCATTTATAAATGTCAAAGAAACAATATATAATCCTCTTTTCTTGGTCATTTATTTTCTTGGATATCTGAAACCTCTGTCTTTGTAGGTGATGTAGTTGGCTCTTTTGAGAATATTGAAAACTCATAATATTTACTTTGCTCCTAGATATCAAGAATAGGAACCAGAAGTCTTTCTGAATTAGATTCTGCTCAATGCCAGCATTCAGCAGTGCCCCTCCTCACAGCCTCAAACCCATTCCTCCAGGCTACTCTCCTTTAGAGAGACTCCAAGACACTGGCTCCTCCATGCCTCCTTCTGGTGAATCTCTTAGGCAGTTGTTGCACTGGCAGCAGTTCAGCAATGATGGCATCTTTGTCACTCCCAATGGCATCTCTTCAGTGAAGTTTGGGATGTTTGCAGAAACTCTCTTTCTCATTAAAAGAGCTTGCAAGCTTCTATATGATTGGAAAATGTATTTCCTGACACTGGAGAGAATGACAGCAGGAAATCCTCCAAACCCTATAATGGTAGCTGGGGTGCACTATACTTTCAAGGAACTTCATTCTTTCATGTGTATATTGATCTCTCACTTTATGTCAGGCACCGAATTTGAAAAGGGAGACAAGGGGAGAGAGATAATAGAGATTAAGAAAAACTCCACTGTCTCTGTCTTTAAAGAGCTCATAACCAGATGGGGCAAAGAGACATACAAATAGAAAATTCCTGTAGACTGTGTTAAATACTCGGCAAAGGTGAGGACAGATTCTCTAAGGTGTCGTAGAAAAAACAAGCCATCCTAACACCACAGAAACTACACTTATGCTTTCTCAAATTCATTTAACCTTAAGGTGGGGCCAAACCACACAATGTGAATTGGCTCAAGGGGCGCACTGAGGCAGTTAGGAGATACATTCCCATTGCATTCAGAAGCTGTCATGTCCCTGTGCTGTCTGTTCACGTAACTAGAGGACGTAACTGTGGTGCCAGATACTCCTTTATCAGTTTTCCCCACAGGGTAACTGGTTAGCTATATAAATCAAATTGCAGGGAGATTTCTGGAACTTAAACAAAGAATAATTTGGTTTACATATTAATTTCAAAAATGTAAATTCTCTCTTCCTTGTGAAATAAATGGAGGCCAAGATGGCTTAAAAAAATTGTGATAGCTTGGCCATCTTCAACACCTGAGTAAAGTTTCACCATTCTAATTGAGGAACCCAGGATTTTTACCCAAGACAAGCACTTTGGCTTGCTTTTGTCCACCCCCTTCTAGTGACCATCCATCCTATGTTGCTTTACTTTCCCAGAAGGACACGTCCTTCAAATTTTCCTTTAGGGTAACTATAGACGTAAGTTACTACACTTTTAAAAAATATCAAGGTATGGCTTGGATATAAGTGGGCAATGAAATCCTAACCCTGTGTTACCCTAATTTGCACAAGTTGACAAATAAGTGAATATTTCTGGATGAATTCATTTTGCACTTTTTAGCTTATCCTTATCCAAAATAGAGTTTTTAAGTCACCCGGAAAAAAGGTTCATTTTGATTTCATTCTGATTCCAAGTTAAAGGTACTCATTTTTAGTTTAATGAGTCCCTCGATTTCTGTGTACACTTTGTCACGACATACTCTTTGTTGATTCCGAACACTCCCTTATTGGATTTCTTACCTTCAAAATTAAGCTCTCTGGAAATTCCCAAGTATATTCATGGCACCCACCTCCCTGGCATCAGCATGCATGACTGGCACAGAGCAGTGTTCATTT
The DNA here is from genome assembly GCA_008086735.1 of Cheirogaleus medius. Taxonomy (NCBI): domain Eukaryota; kingdom Metazoa; phylum Chordata; class Mammalia; order Primates; family Cheirogaleidae; genus Cheirogaleus; species Cheirogaleus medius. The sequence goes on along the minus strand of VBSM01003200.1, from coordinate 5,979,522 downwards.
TACCAGGGCCCGTTGTCTCCTGTGTATTCATATTGGCATGAAGTACCGTCAATCAACTGTGCTAGGACAATGCAAGCTTTCCCAATTACTTTATTGTGTAGAGTAAGGGTTATTTGTGATTATCACCTTTCTCTATATATTTACATTTTAAAGTAATATTTGATGAGCTACATTGGAAGTTATTAGACCTTAATCTTAGGTAATTCATCACAAGGTTGAGGGTGAAATTTTGTCTACTATCCTCATTTTTCTTGTTTCTGTTCCTGTTTGTTGCTGAACTTCAATACAAGCATTTAGAATTGATTATCAAGTGGCTAGCTGCCTGGATGGAATATTGCATGCATTTCTTTCCTGCAATACATATACTTATTATTCTTTTTTTTTTTTGTCTTGCATTATCTACAAGAGCCATAGATTAAAATAACTTTGAGTAGCATTCAGGTACTGTCCTATAGAAAATTTAAGCTTTGATTCCAGTTGCCATGCTACTTCATTTCTAAAATGTTTCCCCGGAAGACTGTGTCTTTTTCCCTTTTATTTGTGTGTTTGTTTTCATTTTGTATTGTTTTATGTTTTAACTGTGAAGAGGTGTTATTTTCATTGAATTATTGGTATAAATAAGTGAAGGCTTAGCATACTGCATTAAAAAATAGTAGATAACTGTATTAAATAATTTTTGGAAAGAAATTGTGACACGTATAATTTGTTGACTTTAAGTACAGAGTGAACATTATACACAAAATAACATTTAGTTCCTGCTCATAACCAGAGAGTTGGAAGAAAAGGAAAAAAGAGTGAAAAAAGTTTTTGAAGACCATAATAAATTTAGTCTGGATAAAAAGAAGGACTTTCAGAGTAGAAATTCACTCTGCCATGAGGTATTTACAGAGTTGGTAGAGGTCCCTTTTATAGAGATGTTTACTATTGTTGTTTTTAACTTAGCATCTATGTATGCTTTTGAATTATAACATTGAATGAATTTTGGAAAGTCGAATGTTCCAAGACTGTGGCAAGAAAACCTACCAGTTTTCATCCTCCTCTCCATTCCCAGATTTCGCTAGTACTATTCAACAACTCCCTAATTATGAACTAATTTGGGAAAGCATAAAATCTGAGTTAACTAGCAGATCTGTACTTGTTCATTCACCACTTGTTCACACTATCTATGTAGAGTCAACTAGCATGTGCAAACACACACATACACACAGGTCTCCCTATAACATTTTCTTTTTTTGTTCATTTTCCTCAAATTTCCCATCACATTCTTTTTCTTTAAGATAATATTGTCCAAACTTATAGCATTGTAGTTCTTGAATTGTTTCCTATTACTTTTGTATCAAACAAGGAATGATATTCAAAACACTTAAAGACCTGATTGGTATGATATGGAGGTCCCAGTTCCCACAGTCAGGCACAAGAAGGTCATACTCGGTGGGAGTACCAGCTAGTACCTGCCGCTAGCCTTGAGGGACTGATAGGCACCTACAGTTAAGCCACCATAATGATAGTGGCACTGGCGAGGGCATTGTCTCATCCACTGGAGTCTGGGCCAGCCCCAGCAGTGCACATTCAGAGGCTGGTATTTATGATTAGCCGCAGGCACCTGCCAGGGACCACAGGGCTGCCACCATGGGTGGTTATTCAGGTGGCTTAGGACAAAGGCTATTTATCTACCTTAGGTATTTCATTATTTTAACAATCATGAAGAGCCTACCACTGCCTATCAGTTGAATATCAGCCCTGGGTATAGCTACAAATAACTTATCTTGTATAATTACATTTTTCCTACTAAATCTGCTACTTATTAATGGTCTTCATGATTCATAGACTTTTTGGTGAAGAAGGAATAAACAAAATAATAATAATAGTCCAAAGTCAATTTTTTATAAAATGAATCAATAAAATTATCAGCAATTTAATGTTGTTAGGAAAATAATTCATCTGTACCATTCCATATTTCATTCTAATAAATAAACAAATAATTAATCAAAGTTGAGAGAGAGAGAGAGAGAGCTAGCTCTTACCCTGGAAATTTCAACACACACCCTGTGTATCACATTACTCCACTGATGAGAAAAATTATTTGCATTGTGTTAGTGAATATGGCAAGGACAAAATACACTGATATTCCTTATTTAATTGAGGGGAATCTTGAACATGTTATTAACTACTATTTTGCCCAAGATACTTCCTTTTAAAAGATGCCATGTCTGAATTATTGCATAAGCAATAAAATATCATCAGAAACAGAGAACCTCAAATAATATTCTTTTAATATTTAACATCACTATAGAGAATATCTATTGGCAGTTGTAAGGCTTTATTATTTGTTCACTTATTTATTCAATAAATACATGGGTCCGTATCATGTGAGAGAAGACGGTAAGGTTGTAAAATTGCTACAAAAGAGATATGCAAATAGGGCTGCAGGATGAGAGAGGGGAGAGAGGTGGCAAAAGAACCTTCCCATAGAAATTATCTTGTGATCACAACATGAGCTAGCCAGGCAAATGAGGAGAGAAAGAATACCCTGGGAAAACTTTATGTAAATAGAGTGAGATAAGTTTGGGGGCATCTGAGACAGGAGAGCTAGAAAGGAGCAGGTCACTAAGGTGTATGATTATATTCTGAAGTTAATGAGGGTTCTTTAAGGGAAGCAGGGAGTCTCATCATCAAATATGTGATTTAGAAAGTTCATTGGAAGAAGGCAGGCTGGGGAGTATTCAGGATGATTAGAGGATGACTGCAATCATTTGGGGATTGACTATAATAGGCGGCATGGTGGCTGAACAATGTCATGCCGATATGTGGTTGTGCCAATATGAATGTGAGCACCTGTGGGTAATTTTAAATAAAAATGTGTTGATAAATACTTGATTTTTATTAAAGATTGCATAAAGTAGGCACTCAAGTGTAGAGTTTATGTTTTTACCTGTACATATCATATTACCTACTCTTAGAGTTAAAATAATGAAAATAACTAACTGGATGACTCTGGGGAGGTTTTAGAGAACTATTAATTGTTTATTATTATTTTTAAGATACTGCCATCTAGTGACACTTTTATAAAATCACCTTGTGATGATCTCCTTCAAGTTTATATCTTCTAAATCCTTTCCTTAAAACAGTCATCTTTTAATAATTTATATTTACTGCCATCCATGGGCAAAGAATTGTGCATGCGTTAAAACATATCGTAGAAGCCGCAATTGATTTTTTGATGTGGTGCCACAAATGTGGCCACAGGGCTTTTAATAACAGGATACGGTAGGTGAAGTTTTGTGGTTTCTTCAATGTGCCATTCTTTATAAATAATTGATAATAAAATAAAAGTAAAAGTATTGCTTTTCTTATGCCTTGAGTTTTCTAAGAAAAGTTGAGTTATAAAAAAGGCATAGATGAAAAGTTGAGCTGTAAAAATTGCTACATGAAAAAAAAATCACTGCTTTAATTCGAAATGTTACGAGAAGAAAGAGGGCTTCAAATTTAGGATAAGTAATTTTTACTTTTTCCCAAATAGTATTTCAGTATCATAAATACAAATAAAAAATGTGTTTATGTATTATTAAGCCTAAACATTAGTCTGCAAACCCAGGTTTTGATAACTTCTAAGACTTGATAGAGATTAATTGTATTCCTTTCCTATCACTCTTCAAACTTGATATTAGCACAAAGTATCTACCTTATTCATTTTGATGAGAAACAAAGCACAAATCCATCAATTATAAAATACTGGTAAGAACTTTTCTTTTTGTGAGATACTAGTTCCAGTCACATTATAGTGAGTGGGATTTTTAATTAATTACTTTTCAATATACTGAGTTTTCTATATGGAAACTAATGCTATAGGGTAGAGGTGAGCAAATCTTTTCAGTAATGGGCCAGGTAGAAAATATTTTAAGCTTCGTGGGCCATATGGTCTCTGCTGCAACTACTCAGTTCTGTTTCTGTAATGCAAAAGCAGCCATGGCCCATATTTAAATAAATGAGACTGGTCATGTTCCAATATAACTTTATAAAAACATCTCATAGTTTGCATCTCTCTGCTCTAGGGAAAACACCATAATAGCAGTTTGGGGTTATTTATTCTTAGGAGGTGTTAGAACAATTCTAAAATCATCCCACTGCAATTATTTACTTCAGAAACTTTACTTCAGTCGAGAGAGGTATTCTTTCAATGTTACAGGAAATCTAACATTTGGGGCATATACTTATTATATGTACACTTGGTAAACTAATAATAGACAAACCCAGAGGTAAAATGTTTTACAAAGTTCTATCACCTCATTTAATGATGAGTTTTTAAATTCACGTTCCTGTACAAAGTTGTCTTCATGTGGAATGAATCACTATATTTTCTAAGTAAAAATTTTAATATTTTGACCAGGCATGGTGGTTCATGCCTGTAATCCTAGCACTTTGGGAAGCCAAGGCTGGAGGATTCCTTGAGGCCAGGAGTTTGAGACCAGCCTGAAGAAGAGCAAGACCCCGTCTCTACAAAAAATAGAAAAATTATCATGGTGTTGGGGTGCATGCCTATAATCTAGCTACTCGGGAGGCTGAGGCAGGAGGATCGTTTGAACCCAGGAGTGAGAGATTGCAGTGAACTATGATGACACTACTGTACTCTAGCCCAGGAGACAGAGCAAGACTTTTTCTTTAAAAAAGAAAAATTAGCATTTTGATATGTAGGTAAATGGTTTTTATCATAAGTATTAAATTAGAAAGTTACTACTGGAGTACAATTTGGACAATGATTCATTGCTCCAGTTTGTCCTTTGGGGTAAAATTTAGTGAAAATAGAGGCTTAGTGTCTACTCAAAAACATTGCAAATTCCACTAGGCAGACAAACAAAACACTTGAATCCACATGGCAAGTAAATAAGGCAGAATGGAGTCAGATCCAAAGAGGCGTTAGGGTTTAAAGTCAATGTATATGGAAAAGACAGTAGAGTCAACATTAACTTTGAAATTCTATAACTAACAACATCATTTTTCCCCTCTATTATTAGATAACAATATTTTTTTAAAAATTCAACATCAGATAAAACAGCTGGCTGATATTAAGGATCTGTAGTGTATCAGAAATATGCATCTTTGCTTACAGAATAGCACTGAGCCTGGATACATACTCTTATTCTGACACGGGAACTAAAAGGATTTAAGCAGTAACTGATCCAAACCTCCCATCTTATGATCCTTCTGCAGCGGGACTCTTTGAGTGGAATGGCAGCTATAATTCCTAAGACCATTTAAATTATGCCTTCCTCATTTCAGACTGAGTATATGTATCAGTTAGCTCTTGCCATAAAAATGCCATGTAACAAACCATCTCCAAACTTTTTGGCTTGAAACAATAATCATTTGTTTATGGATAATGTTGGTGTCGCTGATCTAGGCAGGATTTGGCTGGAGGGTCCTGCTTGTCTCAGCTGAGCTCACTCATGCATCTGTGGCCAGCTAAGGGTGAGCAGCTAGGGTGAGGATGACTCTGATCCTTATTTCTTTCCTCTTCCTTCTGTGCCTGAAGGTTGGCCCAAGCAAGTCCTTTCATAGAGGTGGCAGAGAGCAAGAGAGCAAGCCTAGTCACTCAAGTGTGTTTTGAGACTCTGTTTTTATTGTGTGTGCTAACATCCTGTTTGCCTAAACAAGTCACCTGGCTCAGCCCAGTGGCAGAGAATCACACTCTGCCCACAGTGGGAGGAACTGAATAGTCACATGGCAAAGGACATGGTACATGAAGGAGCAAAGAATCAGAACCATGAGTACAGTTGACCACAGTGTGTCTGCATGAACCAATTAAATGAAATACGGGCATGATGTGGGGTTAAGTGATAAACAAAATACCTCTATTAACTCCTTCAGGTTACTGGGATACACTAAAGCAGCAGTTCTGAAACTTTTTAGAAATGGGAACCTTTTCCACTCTTGAAACTCATCACAGATTGCAAAGAGGACTTGATATTGTATCTATTTTATTATATTTGTAATTAAAACAGAATTTTAAAAGGTATTGATTTATTTTAGAATAAAAACAAACTCATTACATATTAATAAAAATGATATATTCTTATAAAAACCTTTGTTTCCTAACACAAACAAAAAATAGTGGCATTGTTTTACATTTGGCAAATCTCATTAACATCTGACTTAGGAAAAGACAGCTGGTTTTTTTATACCCATTTCTGTGTTCAATCTCTCTTTTTCCTCTTGGTGAAACATATGAAGAAAATTGATACCCATGCAGATATATAGTTGGAAAAGGCAGGGATAGTTTAATAACCTTTTCAGTTAATTATGTATATTCTTTGATATCACACCAGAATTTGACAAGTGAGAACTTCCTAGGAGTTGTGGTAAGGAATGTGAATCCAAATAACTGAATTCTCTGTACTCTGTTGCATTAAAATCCATCGGATGATCTTGCATTTTGAGTAGATTTTATTGATGCCGGATATGTAACATCAAGTATTGGTCATTTGGGAAATATCAGTTCATAGAATTATGCCTATTTTCAAAATATTGATATACAATATATATAATTATACAATATTTGTATATATGTATATAATTATACAATATTTTTAAAATTATATATTGCTACTCAACTCATAAGAAATATCTCTTAATACTGGGAAGTAGTCATACTCTTGGAGGTAGATACAAGTTTTCCAACATTCTAATTTCTCTTGGAAACTAATTTTATCACTGGGTACAAATACTATGAGTTGTTTTCCTTGAAGTGACATACACTTCATTCATTTAAAAAAAAAGAAAAAAGTCTATTAAATACCCAGATATGAATCACCATTGTTTGTCTGTCAGGTACTCTTTCACACAAAAGTAATTCTCCATAAAATAAAAGTAGCTAATTCACCTTGCAACTCAAAAGTGCATTATTTTGAGATAATCGGTCTATGTCAGAATGTGGTCAAGAGTTTTATATATACTTCCTACATTAAACATTAAAAATATTAGAATTGAGGTGTTAAGATTTAATAAAAATTGATCGTTTGTAGAGCTTTAACAAAGAGATTTTTAAGTAAAACTCCCCCACTCTACCCCCACCACCCTGTGGGTGAATGGCTGGGACAAATGCAGTGACTGATGCTACAGTTTGGTGCCGTTGCCGTGGTCCCTGCTAAGGCACCAGCAGTTTTAACCATCACACTTTTGCATTGTCGGTGCAAATGTCAACCCAGTGAAAAGGCAGAGAATATCTTAATATTATGAAAAGTGCTTTGATCTGGCAGGCCTCCTGAAAGGGTCTTGGGAACTGAGAATCCCAGTTTATGAACCACTGCACAAAGGATGAACCACTATTTATGGTACAGTAGTTTGTCAAAGATTTTCTTAAAGATACTTGTATTTACTATTTCTATCCATTAAGCAACTTCAAAATCTGTTATTATGTTCTTCCCCAGGGTTGTTTTGTTGGCTTTGATCTAGCTCATGCAGTTGGAAATGTTGAACTCCACTTACATGACTGGGGAGTTGATTTCGCCTGCTGGTGTTCCTACAAGGTACGAACTAGTTAATATATTTACATCCTTTAATTTCACATTGACATTAACCTGAAGGGAAAAATGAATCCATGGGTCAATTTTAAGGAATTGACTTACTTTATTGCATTTTTTAATTTTAGCTAATAGTAAAGTCATATTGTAGAAGAGTATGATAAATACTGAATCTAGTATTTCCATTACATAGAGAACTTATTCCTTCAATTCCTAAGCTGCTATGAAAAAGTCAGGAAGGTCTGGAGAAAAAGCCCTGCACTTAAAACTTAGCTAAAATGGATTAGGTTCTCAGGTCTTTTTGTTGGTAAGTTGTGAAATTTCTACATACATAAAGATAATTCTTAGCAAATCAACTTGGTATTGGTATTTGAAGACAATTTAATTGACAGGGAGCAGGAAAATAAAACCTATTTTAATTTAGGTGTTTGTAAAATATGTTACTTTTATTATTTAAATATTTTATGACCAAATAATTTAAATGTATGAATGTATGAATTTGGAAATCAGACAGACCTCAGTGGAACTGCTATCTACTAGCTGGTGCAAAATTTGACCAAAAAAGTAATAGCAATTTATTCTCAGCCTAATAATACTATTTTTCATTTGTTTCTTTTGTTTTGTTTTGTTTTGTTTTGTTTTGAAAAAGGTGTCCAAAGCTACTCTTTGGTTATAAAAACTCAAATTATCACACATTTTAGACTGATCAAAAGTTGTGGTTTCATTAAAAACATTCAAATGATTACATTGTTACATTGTTTGTTTTTTTGTCATATATTTTGGTAAACTCATACAATTTAATTTATTTTCAATCCAGTATTTAAATGCAGGAGCAGGAGGTATTGCTGGTGCCTTTATCCATGAAAAGCACACCCATAAAATTAAACCTGCGTGAGTACCATCTTCAGATTCTTCTTTAATGATGAACAAATTAATTTGTATTAATAATATGTTAAATTTACATGAGTTCTTTAAGATGCTATCCAATAGGGATCTGGATTAGATTATAATTATTTCACTACTCTACTAGCCATGATATACTTTATCTGAAATAAAATGCTTTCCAAAGAGTTCAATTGGTCAAAAAAGAAATTTAATCAAAAAAGGGAAGCTTCAATGCTAAAAATGAGTCACTGCAATCATGTAGAGCAGATGGTTTAATGCAAAGAGACCACTTGAATTTTTTTTTTTTCAAAATTTAGGCTTTAGAAAATTTCAGAGTCCTCAAATTGATGAATAAATCAAAGGCAACCAGAGCTGTGCCTAATAGAGCCTTAAATATGGCATGTTATTATTAAAATTACCTCTACCTTTAAAGCTATAAATGTTACATGATGGCTTATAGGGAGTATCTTCTGTCCTAAAAGACTTTATAATCCATGAAACCTGAGGAAGCTGAACACTGAACAACAGACTGACTACATAAAAAGTAATACTTTTCTATTTTATAGAACTTTCTTCATTTTTAGAGCAAGTATAAATGCAAATGTAATACACCAACAAATTTACACATTTTTATTTGACTGGGGAACTCATAAGTGTTCCTTTTATTTTTATCTGGTAAGGAGATAAAGAAATAATATTCCAGGAAGAAAAAAAACCTTTCACAGTTACTGTGTTGGAGTATGTGCTGAAGACACTGTCTGGACTCCTAATAGACAATATAATAATGTTTGATTAGTTTTCTGAATCTTCTCAGGCACTGGCTGAGTGGTATAATCTCTACAAGAATTGAAGCTGAATTAGCAATAGAGCTTGGAGCACCTCACATTTCTGAAGTTCTCTGCATATAAATCCCAGAAATTTAAGATGATTTTCTATAGTTTATTTAACGGTGTCTAAAACTTCTTCAAGATTTTAAAATTATAAAGAGCATATTCTTTAGACAGGTATTTAGTCAAGCAGACATCTTCCTTGAATATATTGTTGTCAGTCCATTAGATTTCTCTCCATGTCCCCAAACTCTCTGCGAATAATAAAAAGCATATACTATAAGAATGCCACATATATTTTAAAAGTCTTCTTTTTTCATTTTTAAAAAATCCCATTGACAAAACATTTCACCTAGTGTAATTGTTGTCCACATAGACAGTAGGCAAGATATTGCTTGCTTTTGTGTGATGACTCACCACCCTGGCCATTTTGCATTCTCAGTGTATTTAAATTTTAATAGAGCATCTGATGGATTATATCAACCCAGAGGGGAAGCTGGTGGAGGCAGAGTGGGGGGAGTAATCTACTCAAATTCTAGAGAATGCCAGTGTTAGGAGGTCAGCTCTGATCTTAAACATAGGGCTGCTGCTGTTGCACCTGAGACTTCTCTCACCTCTGATGAGGAACAGGAGAGGGCGAAGGGATTGGAGTGTGCTCACATGCACCTCATTTGGTGGACTCTCAAAATCTTCTAGTTAACGTTTAAATACATGTTAAGTTTATGCTCCCAGGAGAAAGATCATCCAGCTCAGTCTCTGTCTCTTGGTGGTCTGTAGCCTGAAGAATATTCCTCGACTCTTCAGTGTTCTGGTCTCTGAATGGAGATAATAGTCCCTACCTCATAACCAAATATTGTGCAAATAAAATAAGATGATACATTTAAAGCAATAAGCATAGCCACTTAAGTACTGTATGCGATTGGTCTCTATGGGGCTATATGAAAAGCTATATATCCAAAATTTGGGAAATAAGGGAAAAAGATGGGGGACATCTTTTTAAAATGTCATTGGGGCCTTCTTTAACAGCCTTTTCCAAGTATTGTTTGGTAATTATTTAATATTTAAACCCAAGAACATTGTTGACTCACTGTAAATTTTGCATATTGACATGCAGACTTTTGCCCAGTGTAAATCATATTTCTCAGGCAGGAAAGATTACTCCAAAGGTTATGGTTGTGACCTTGTAGGACATTAATTTGTGTCTGTTACCAAGTTTATTTCAGCAGACCTTTGCTGGCTTCACTGTATAAATCTCCGTTCTCTGAATTCTCTTGTACCAGTCTTACTGCCATTGCACCAATTCCCCCTTATTAGTGAATTGAATGAGATCTTTCATGTGCATTCATTTTGCATGTGTATGAGGGCCATGCTTTTAAATTTTTTAGAAACTTACATGTTATTAGCTATTGTTGCATTTTAACTATCTAGCTTTGGAAATTGACAGGACTCAAAATCAGGCTTGACTTGTGAAGGCCATGTTACAAGAAACCCTAGTGGTGGTTGTTTTTCTGTTTGTTGTTTTCTCACACTCTTAAAATTTCTTTTTATATAATGTCAGCATGACTAATTTCAGTGCTGCCAATTTCTAGCCTTAGCTCCCTCTTCTGTACTAGGTATCATGTATTGTATTTAATGTGTGTTAGGGATGAAGCTATTTAATTAGGAATGGGATGCATCAGATTTGTACAAGACAGGGACAAGCTATTTCAGACAATCTGTTCATTGTCCCTGATAGGAAAAGAAATGCTTTGCTAAAATTTAATTTTATGTCCCATAGTGTATTTTACTCCTGTATGCATCTGCAAATCAAACACCACCTGCAAGAAGAGTGGTAGAATAAGCAATGACAAAGACATGAAAGCCTAAAATACCACACTGTCTAAATAAGGCTAATTGTGTAGATGTTACAATTATGTTCAATAAATAAAAGTATTTTGAAGATGGAGGGAAGTTTGTGAGTAATATAATAATAATGTTTCTAGCACAAAGGTCAAATCTAACTTGAACTTCCAAAGTTCCAGTGTGAGTACTGACTGTATTGCCAATGAATAATTATATTTCAGTTGTTAGGGCTCCAACATCAGCTGGTTTAACTGTGTTTAATGAGCCTTCTGTTACCTATAGTTTTCTGTTCTCTTAGACCTTTAGAGAGACTAAAGAGTTTTTCGCTATTAACATATTCAATATGTGGCTGAGATATATGTTCTCCATATGGAGAACATCAAATATAGTGGAACAAAGAGTCGCTGGTATTGATGTTGCACATTTGGTGAAGTAGTTCTTTGTTGCTTAAAAAAGGGTGACATCTAGTGGCTAAGCATGTTCTTTCAAATAAGTAAATCCAGATGATGTTTCTTTTTCTTGGCTAGTCATTCACTCTTTAGCAAGTATTTTAAAGTATATAATTTGAGTTTTTTATTTTTCTTTTTGATCATTTGACTGTGTATTTATGGTACAATAATTGTGTGGTTAAAATTCAGTAAAGAGGTAGAACAGAATAAAGTTTGGAAGTGACAGTGAGGGGGCATTCCAGGTGTGTGGTTAAAGAACACTTATTCATCAAGGCTGCGGTGAGGAAGGCATGATAGGGGTAGGTGGCCTACCTGGTGTAGAAAGTGGATCCCAGGATATGTGACAGTGCATTCTAGAAGCTTGCTTTTCAGCATATAATTTTTTTTTTTTTTTTTTTTTAGAGACGGGGTCTCGCTCTTGGTCAGGCTGGTTTCGAACTCCTGACCTTGAGCTATCCACCCGCCTCGGCCTCCCATCAGCATATAATTTTGAAATAGTCTTTCATACGATGTTTTCATCAGCAACTGTTAAATTACGTCTGTACCAGGAAATTTCACTTCCTTTTTCTATTTAAATAGGCATTTTGGCCATTGTTCAAAACTGATGACCTAAGACTTTTCCCAAGACCCTTCTACCCATAAAGAGCATGAATGAATTAGAGGCCAGACTCAATCCACTGCATTAAGCATCATAACTCAAGCTGTTATTCTCAACTAGAATTTAACCTTTCCCTAGTTCATCATCACCCTTTTTATTGCAATGTCATTCTAAACCTGTCTGAAGTTAAGAATTATAGTAAATTAGGATGGGTTATGAATAAGTGCCTTCTTGGGTGTTTTTCTCTCACCTCAGAGCAGACTTCAATTCAGCCTACAAAGTTAATTATTGCTCTGAGATAAAAAAGGAAGGACTTTGTACAAATTTGTCTATCATAAATGTATCACAAAAAAAACACGTGCTTAAATAACCCTGAATTTTTTTTAACTTTACAAATACAAGCTGTTCTGGCACACTTTAGAGCAGTATTTAACCTTTTGGTTTTAGGGGATTCAAAGATATGTGAATCCTATCAAAAGATTCTTCTCTTTCAGCCCATAGGCTACAATTCAAGATATTGTCCCTCTTTAAAAAAAAGGGGAAAAAAAGGTACTCTACTATGAAAACCAGAGTAGATCATATGAGCTATTAAGATTCCTCTATCATTTACTTTCTTAGCCTATCCAGTGAAATCATGTATACATGCATGATGTTCCTCACTTTCGAAACTGGCATAACAGACTTCCAAATACCCACATTGTATTAGATCTCTTGAAATGCTCAATTCCCACGGGCTTTTTTTTTTCCAGCTTTTTTGAGTGGCCAAGAATGGGGCCTACTGACAATTTTGATAAAAAATGCTCACCTTTTAAATCATGCCAAATATTTCCATAATCAGTTAGAGGCATTTGATTGAAAGCTTTGAATAGCAATGACATTTTTAAAGCTTTCTTAAGGGCTTGAGTCATCTCCTTCATTGTTACAAGTAATTTGCAGGCTCAAAAGAACCAGTCCAAGAGGCAGGCTGACTTCAGTGCATGGTTAAGGAAATGCGGGTTATTATTAGGCAGCCACAACAACAACAAAAAAATGCACATCAAACAATTCTTAAGAAAGTCAAAGAAAAAAATAAAAATAAACATCAAGAAAATTCAGCAAAAAGCCTTTAAAAATTATAAGCTTATGCCACTCTTGGTCCAACTGTATAATTAAGGTTATGTGGAGAGATCATCTTATGCACATTTGTTCTGGGGAACACTGACTTGATATATTTCAATTCCACATATTTCTCCAGGCAATGGTTGAGAATAGCCCTAAACTTACCTATCATCTAATCCTTGTTTAGTTTTATAGTGATCTCTTCTGACTTACTACTTATCAAATCTCTGCCTAATACCTGGATAAGTTCTCCTTGTGTACAGACTGAGAGCATAACGAAGTATAGACGGCAGTAGCACGGTGTGTGGATCACAAGTCTCCCGATGTTTTCAATTCTATTGATACTGGCATAGACCAATATCAATAGATTTCTCAGTGAGAGTTCTTTTATAGAATCCCCACTTGAAATAGGCCCTTGGCCTCCTGAGGCATCTGTTCTACTTATGTAGCCTATTTCTAAAGTTAGGTGTTCCTGGATGAATTTTCAGCCACAACTTCTTGACCTCTCAGCCACATATAAAGGCCATCTCCTTTCACTTTAGTGTTTGCCTCCCACTTCTCCAAGTTTCTGTGGTGCTGCTTTCTCTTGCTTCTACTCCCATGGATGTGAGTACTCTTGTGTTTTACGAGTTTTATTCTTTTACCTTTTCGTTGATTCTCTCAAAGCCTCAGTCTTGGTTCTCTTGCCATGAGTGCCCTGGAGTATGTTATCAGCTATCATGATTTCAACAATACACATCTGTAGAAGACACCAATATCCATTTCCTGCTTTATCACTTGCACAATTTGTAACCATTATTTTCATCTGATTGCATATTGCAAGAGTTCTTCATTATCCATAATTATCCTAGTTCTCAAAGACACAAGGAAAGCAAGATTGTCTTATTACGAAAATATTCACTAATAAACTTCCCACTTATTATAGTCCTTACCTGAACACCCTTTCCCCATTGGTATTAGCATCTATCTCTATGAATTACTTTAGAAAGTCTTAGATTATATAATAGAATGTTATAAATATTAGATAATGCAGTGAAAAAAGAATGAAAAAATGATCATAAAAAAGATTTTTCAAGAGATTTAGGTTTTCATCATGGAAGTGAAATTGGAAAACTCTTGAATTACAAAATTATGGACAATGAAAATATGTCAGGTAGGGCTGTGAACAAGTGAGGTAGAGGAAATTTGACAAGGTACTTTAAAAGCAAATAACTTGAATATCAAGGATTAAAGAGAAATGGCCTTATAAATCTTTATATAAAAATTGTCACCTTTAAGGTCATGTTGAAAAAGTTAAACATAATATGAAAGGGATTATACTTTGCTGCCAAGCATTTTGTCAAGAAATATACCAAAAGATCAATACTTGATTTTGTATTTATTCTTTTTAAGAATTAGGATATTACAATTTTAATCTATACTTTGTCAACAAATTATAATTTATTAATTTTTAACTTTATATTTTAAAATAGCATCTCAATCAAATCATTTTTTCCTCCATTGAGTTTAAAATGAGTTTATTTTAAGTGGTCTTTTCCCATGTTTTCCATTCATCATCAGAAAATAAGGGCTTTCAATATGTTTGTATGTACACACAAACTCATACACACACATATCTTTATCTCAGAAACTAATTATGGTAAAACTCGCATTTTATCATAATCCAACTGAAGTTGAAGGTATTCATTGCTTTCTCATGTAAAGGGAATGATCCTGAGTTGATTAAGGAGACACAAAGATAATCAACAAATGTTTATGAGCTATAAACTTTCAAAGATGGAAATAAATATAGGCTATTGCCTATGATTTTAAAATGTTACAATTCGTTTGGAGAGATATTATTTAAATAGTGAAGTAAGTCATTTAAATGACAGCAACATAAAATTAGAATATGTCATAAGGCAATCTCTGATTAGTTACTGGGTAAATTCTAAGAATAAGTTTGCCATAGGAGCAGTGGAAGGACAGGTGACTGACTCACAGCTACTTGGGAAAAGCTTCTTACTCAAAGAGGTGGGGAAACTTGCAGAGAATCCTCTAAGTGAACAAATTTACTCTCTGTTACTTTGAAAGCTGAAATTGTTGCCTATGAGATTCACTTCATAAGTTTCACAAATTTAAGGGGGTATAAAAGAAGAAAGAATTGCTCAAATGGCATTTCTTAAGAGGATATGTCAAGTGATCTTTTCCTTTTTATTCTCTTCACTAGAATTTTTATGGAATCTGAGTTACTGGCTTACCATTTTAAAGCCCACCTTGTTATCATAAAATTGTTCTTTATCCCTATTTTACAATATTTTTAGAAATTATAAACAGTGGCAAAATCATGATTGCTTTGAAGTCTCAGTTCTGGAACCACACTGGTGAAATGGGTTATTCCTGCTCTTAGTCCTCAGATTGTCACTGTACAGGATATAAAAATAGACAAATCATTTGAAGAAATCATGAAATTTCTGTGGAATCATGACATATCATATATTCATGTGGTAGATTTAGGTCTCTAAACCTATTTTTATTTTGAAACCACTTTAGATCAATAATTTTATTTAAAAGGATTTTTTATTTTCTTGGCATGACAATTTTTAGTGTGCCAAATTCTCCAGATAACTTCTCTGCGTGGTGAAATTAACCTGTAATCATAAAACTGACTTACATGCGTTGAGGCATGAGCACTTAAAAATAAATTCAGTAAATAATCTTTTTTTTAAATCTCAGGAAATAAAGTAATTCTGGCTCTTAAAGAAAGCCGAAATAGTAATTATCAGTATAAAAAGATACATTAAAGCCATGCCTGCTTGCAAATCACTACTCTCAGATAATCATGACATAATCATTAATTCGAGAACACTGAAGTCCTTCGAAACCTCAAAATTTATTTTCTATTCTAAAATTGCAGTCTAGTGTCTCTGAAGATATATAGGGTCAATGAACCTTTCAGAGGTAAAAAAAAAAAAAAAAAGTAAAACTTGTCAAAGAGCTTTCAGCTCTTGTTTTAATTACTTCAAGTTTTGTCCCTAAAGTGACCTTTGAAATCTGCAAGGTTTTTTTTCACTATTAATTGTGAGAGGCTATTGCTACATTTTTATATGTCCTTGTTTAGAACATACGTGTGTCCATCTGGCTCCTTATGATCTCCAAACAGCCAGGGTGGAAGTGTGTTTTCATGATATGTGCTGGGTGAGGTGGCCGGGGAACTGCCTCATCACACAGGCACCCTCAGTGGGTCCTGGTACTTCCAAGCCTGGGGCAGGCTAACTTCACAGACTACAAGAACACTTGAAATTTATTGCTCAAGACAAACGTCTGAATCATGCAATCCATCTTTGTTCACCTGTTTTTGCTCTTCCAGAGGGGGGAATTTGATTGAGTGGGAATTATTGTTTTGTCTAGAACTAGCACCTTTTGCCCTCATGACCAGCTCATGTATAGTTAGGTTACCTTGGTTCCCATATTGATCCCTGCTCCAATCAACTTTGGTCAAGGTCTAGAAGATTTGGCACAAGCCATGGCAATTTACACAGAAAAAGGCTATGTGGCACTTTTTTTTTTTTTTTTAAGAAACCTGTGATCCCTGGGAGACGTCATGTCAGCATATTCAACATGATTGCCTGAGAAAATGATTATCAATTGAAATCTTCTTAATTCTAAATTCTTTGGGCACAGGGACATTCTTGTTAATCTTTCCTTACTTTCATAATGCTTAGTGTCCCCCCAAAATAATTTTTAAAATATTGTTGTTGAATATATGGCTCTTTCTTTACTCTCAGCTTAATAGACAAACCATCTTCTAGCATATGGAAGCATTTCCACTTTGCAAATTATTCTGAAGTGGGTATGATTTGCAAAATACTGTCAAATTAAATATGTATTTCCATATGCTTCTATGAAGACCAAATATATCCATGAAAACTAGCTACAGACAACCTAAAAATCCTTCATGAATTTTTAATTAACATTGATGAACAAAATTCAAATAGTTTTTTCTAAAGTCTTAAATCCAGACATCTTCTTTCTGTCCTTGTGCTTGGAACATCAGTATTATCTCAAAGGATTATAAACCAATCTTTCAAAATAATAAGATACTTCGAGAAAGTATACTCAGAAAATGTTCAAAGCCTCTTTAGTTAATATTGCTTTCACACCA
Source organism: Cheirogaleus medius (assembly GCA_008086735.1). Classification (NCBI taxonomy): domain Eukaryota; kingdom Metazoa; phylum Chordata; class Mammalia; order Primates; family Cheirogaleidae; genus Cheirogaleus; species Cheirogaleus medius. The sequence continues at coordinate 5,962,162 of VBSM01003200.1, read as the reverse complement.
AAATATATATATATATATTGACTTAGCTCTTATAATAACAACATATTATCCTGAAACTTCAGAAAACAATTTTTATTAACTAAAATGCATCATTTCAGGAAGTGATTTTTATGACTATACTTATCATACTATTAGTTCACTGGACATATTTGAACAAGCCTACTGTAGAGTCAGATTTGAAGAAGTAATTGAATATATAACAACCAAGTGAAGCACCAATAGTTACAGATGGGTGGGCAAAAGAAAGGAAGGAAAGGAATTGAATTTCGTGATACCTCTTCAAACTACTTCTAGAACAGCATTAAATCAGCTGAATTAGAACAGAGCTGAGCAATTGTGAATACATGAATATTTTGTAGAAAATAGGATTTGATAGAGATCTTCTTTACTTAAGAGTATATTAGTAATATTCTACCTGCTTCGTGGCATGCCATGTCAAGCCTTATAACAGGCACGCTCAGGGACTGGTTGCTGCATCCAGGGATGAATGTACAGCTTATAAGCTAAAGCAACCTATTTTCTCAGTTTTCAATATTTTTTCTTTGTCATTAGAGTCTTTGAATCTGTTTTTGTCCCTTAGCCACACTTCTACTTTTCCTACCAATGTGCTGATTACCAACTGCCTGGACTTTAGACTTTACTTGCTCTTTCTCTCATTTTTGTTTTGTTTGTTTGTTTTATTTTGTTTTGACTTCTTGTTTTAGTTTATATTTACTGCTTTTTCTGTTCCTTATTCCTATGCACTAGTGCTACCTTCTCTATGTGTGCCTGAACTATGGTTATTTCTGAAGTCCAATATCTGCTTGAACTGTAACAAGTATGTTTCTGTTTCCCAAGCCTTTCTTCTTATTCCATATGATAATTTATCAGCATCAGTGCCCTGCTATGAGGACACGGCCTAAGGACTTGACTGGGGGACTTGTGTACCCATGCGACAGTGCCAAATTCTATGAAACTGAGTTTTAGTATGCACAAAACCAAGCTTGCTTGCATTTGGTCATCCAAATTGGATTGATTGGTTAGAAAAGACTGTCAGTAGAGGCTGGAAGAAACACTTTGGCTGATAATAGATGAATAAAACTTGGAGTAACCAAAGGGGAAGAGCAAAGAAGCCTGTGATTATTTATGAAAAGAAGTTAATATGTTCACTGAACAGTGTAGAAGAATTTTGACTTACACTTCTTGAAGGCATAGGTTAATAATGCCTCTGTGCTATATTTGCACTCATTAAGGAAATGTTTATTGAGCATCTACTATATTCCAGACAATTTGAAAAGTATTTAGGATATATCATCCAAAAAAGCAAAGATCCCCATCTGCACCAAACTTATATTCCAACAAGGGAAGACAGACTTTAATACATAATAGAGAGATTAATTATTTAATATGTTAGAAGTTGATAAGTCCTATAGATGACTGAAAAAGTACAACAGGAAAAGAGATATAGTATCACCCCGTGTGGGATCCTCTGCAACATACAATATTAAAAAGCCATTCAGGAAAGCCCATATTGAGAAGGCAAGATTTAGAGGAAGAACTGAAGGAAGGGGAGAGTAGGTCAAACAGTTACCTGGTGAAGAGAATCCCAGGCTAAGAAAGTACAAAGGCTTTAAGACAGGGGTATATCTTGGGTGCTGGAATGGCTAAAAGAGACTGAGTAAGCTGAAGATTGGTGGATGAAATGAGAGAGGTGAAGACATCCTGATGATGCAGGCCCATGTAAGGCACTATAAACACTTGGATCCATTGCCCATTTTGTCAGAAGACTGATGTGACATAACAACTTTTAAAATGGTCACTCTGGTGGCTTTGCTTAGAATAGGTTGTAAAAGGGTAAAGGTGGACCTTGGAAGACCTTCTAGGGAAGTATTACAATAAGCAGGCAAGAAGTGATAACGACTCAACGACACAGGGAAGGAACAGAGGAGGTGATGAGAGTGGTAGGGGTCTAGATCTCTTCTAAAAAATAGATGACAATACCCTGAAAGGGTTGAAGACTAGAAATGTAAAAAAGTTTGTTACATAAGATTAAATTCTAGAGGTCTACTGCACAACACTATACCTACAGTTAACAATGCAGTATTGTACACTTAAAAATTTATCTGGGGGGTGGGGTTAGGTGTTTTTATCACATTTTTTTTCCAAAAAAGGAAGAAAATATTAAAATGGAAAAATGATGTCAGTTAAGGAATGGATGTTTGCAGTGATACAAGCGTGAGTCTCTTGCTATCCAAAATCTGGCAATGGCAAATGGGATGAAGAAAGCAGGACAGAGTTAACAGTTATTAAGAAGTTTAATCCAGAGGACACAGTGAAAAGTTTGGATAAAGGGGTGAGAACGAGGGAAGAATAAAAGATGAATTTGATGTTTGAGCAAAGGAATGCTAAGTCATTAGTCCATTGTCACACAGTTACTTCATTTGCCCACTGAAAGAAATATTTTTCAAGCATCTGCTATACGCAGAGCAGTATACAAAACATTGGGGATACAGCTATGAATGACAGTCTATTGTCCCGAACTTACTTTTCAGTGTCAGCAGAGAAAGGAGAGAGGCTGAGAGAACTTTGTCAAGGTGACATGTAAGTTGACTGAAGAAATGCCCTTATCTCTCAGACAAACCGAGGAGGAACAGGTAGCGGTGGAATGTTCTAGGCAGAGTGGTTTTGCATGCATCCTAGTCAGGGGCCATAGCGTTGAGGTCCTTGTGTTCTGTGTAAGGAATTTTGATTTTATTTTATAGAAAAAGGGGAGTCACTGGTTGCTCATGAAGAACAAGATTACAAATTCAGGTCTCCTCGTCTCTCTAATTTTGGTTTGCTCATGGGAAAAATAAATAGACCCAGGGGATCTCTGGAAGGTTCCATTCAGCTTTCAAACTCTTGATTCTCAAGTGATAAAAATGAGGTATCAGAATAAGGTGAACTAATGGTAGCTATAGATCAGGAACTAAAACCAACATGATGGAAATGTGTGTGTTGGTGGCTATAACTGATGACTTTGGTTAGTTCCTCTTGCCCCTACCGTTTTATAACAGGTGGATGTGATAAAGCACAATAAGTTCAGACAACTTTGTAACAAACTACTATAACTTTCTTATCTTTTTCGTTTTCTCAAGCATGAAAGAAAACTATGTATATATGTTGTCCAGTTCAACGGCTAAAATTTTTACTATGAAAATCAAGAATGTATAAAGGTTATTTGAATAAATACATTTCTGATTACTCTCTGAACAAGAAAAATCTTTCTAGAGCTTTTGATTCTATGAAACATGATTATTTGATGAGGAAAATGAATAATGTACTTGAGATTAGGTTATAGAAGACACTAGGATGATAGACATTCCAACTTATCCCAAATTGCTATTACAGATTTTGTTTATTTTAAAAAAAAACAATTATGCTGTATCCAGCATGTTCCATGTTTTGCAATCCTATAACAATTTATCTGATTCAACACATTTTTTAAAGTCACGAAAGCATTAAGACAATGGTTTTAAGTTGTGACCATAAGAAAGAGAAAAGAAAAGGAAAAGAAACTCATTCCTAGTCATGTTCACATTCCCAAATACAGACTTAAATTGTTAAATGCAATAATAAATTGTCAAATTAGAGGACTCTATGACAGCAGTCTTTTATGAAAACGTATGTTCTTTAAAAAGATTGTGATCTGACTTATCAATACTTTTTTATTTTGCACCAAAGGTGAACAGAATATTTATCATAAGCTTAAAAACTGAGATTATTTTTGTTTAGTTTTGGTGAAATTTGGGGTGAGGAGAGGTAAGATTTTTAAAGGATAAGTTAAATTAATTCAATGCATGATATATTTGGGATTTATACTGAAGATTCTTCCATTAAAAACTTGTTAAAGAGATCAAGGAGAGTTTGGGTAATTCATTTTGAAACTCCTAGCATACAAAATGATACTGAAGGGATCCCTGGTGGCTTTCTCTCACTGAATCTAAATATCATGCTTCAAAGATGCCTTTATAATAAGTGATACTTTCCATTTGATAACATTTATTTGAAACTGCTTTTAGGAAATTTATGATTTTCAAAGAACAAAAAACATATTAAGATCTTTGCTTTTTAGTATTTATTAGATCTCTTCCAACACCTTACTTCTCTCAAAATTCAGTTAGTATTTTCATTCTAAGTAATTAACTCCCTATGTGATTTTTCATTTTTGATGAGAATAGATTTGAAATTCTAGTCCACATTCAATGAGATTATAGCTTAATTGTTATTGCTAAAATTCAGTTTGTAGGAATGATTTATGAGCCTATTGTGATAATAGACACTTACAAACTAATTTGATGGTTTTTAATTTTACTTCATTAGCTTTAGAATACTTATTTTTTTAGAATACTTATTTTTTTAGAATTTATGCCAAGATTTCATTGAGATTTCTTTTGTGTTCTGACTTTACCTTTCCAATGTTACAAATGATGGGCTCATGAAAACACTCTAACTTTCTCTTAGATTCTGTGTAATTTATTTTTGTGTTTGAATATTTTTTGAATAATTATTTCTTTATTTGCTTTTTAAAAGGCTCTAAATAGCCCCCATTTCCATATCTAAAGACTTCAAAGTGTAACATATGAGTGATATGCTGATTCAAGTTTACTAAATCAGATGTATAGGACCATGCATTTTGAAGAAGGGTAACTGACTACAGAGATTCTAAAAGAACAGAGAAGGTCAAAAGAACATATATTTATTTTGGTGGGGGGCATTGTACATGCTAAAAAGAATGTAGCAGCTCTGCCATCTTAGTCTGTCACCTAGCCAAGCATTTTGCCAGCTCAAAACCCTAAGTGCAGTACTTAAGTAATCTGAGGAATATTGCTTTTTATAGGATAACTGATTCAGTTTTAAAAAATTTGCCCCAGATGATTTTGCAATTTTTTGTGAATATATTTTGTCATAATGGCCTACATCTATATTTGAGCCTTAACAGTTAACAATTGTGGAATCTCATATTACTTATCAAGCATTTTAGAGCCTCAGTTTCCTCATTTGTGTAATGTGGATAATAATAGTTTCTACTTCATGGGATTATTTTGAAGATTAAGTGATTGCTTAGAACAGAGTCTGGCTCATAATAAAATCTCAACTAACATTTAGTTTTTGGTTCTATCAAAATTGTTAAAAGAACTATTAAGAACCTAAGTAAGGAAAAAAAAAAAAACCTCCTTTAAGTTAAACTTATTTGACCATTTTTACAAGCCTCTAGTTAAATGCTTGGGGAGTCATCAATCACCTAGGCTCAAGTTGTTTATCTTTTATCAGTTGGAAGATAATATAGGGGCAGGCTTTATCTCTCTAACATGTCATTTTATTAAATAGAATTCTTTTTTCTTTTCTTATTTTGTTTAAATTAGTAATTGTTCAAAACTTTTAGCTAGTTAACCATACATTAGTATGAGCTATTATATTAAAAACGTGATATCATTGATGTTGCTCTTCACGAAAATATCCAGAATCACCTGAAAAATGTCACACATCAAAAAAGAGAGCCCAAGACTTCTTTATTTCACAAAATGTATGGGTAAAAATAAATTTTAATAAGATTGAAATGTCATCTTCTTGTTATAATATACCATTTAAATGATTAAATTTCTTTTTATCAAGTGGAGGTGTAGAGCAATTAATCTTAGAAAGTTGCAATTTTTTCCAGAAGAAATAACACTTAGGATTTCATTAAGATTGAAGATAGAAACCACCAATGATTAAAGTAGCAAGGTAATTATTAATACTTGATATCAGAATAAAGAGGCAAAGGAAGAAAAACATCACATGAAAAACCAGTGACAGTCTGAAATGATTAACCACCAAAGGCCCCAGGACTATACAGCATATATGTTATAATAGTATGGAATAACCCATCTCCCCACTTCTTCATGGCTACATGGCAGAAAACTATGTATTAGAGTCTGTATTTACGATTGGCTGAGCTGTTTTGATGAATATTTTATTTAAATAATGGTTTCGACCACAATGACATCTCTGCCACATCTAGATATTAGCCTTTGTACCATGTTTTATAGAAAAAAAATCATATTATTTTCTGGCTGTGGAGTACTCTGACCCCATTTGCTACTAATTGTTAGAGAATTATGGTATACGTAGCCTCTCTAAAGAGCTGTTATTTTCTTCTATTTCTTTTACTCCTGTTGAAGTCAAAATAAAATACAGAAATCTTTGAATTCAGTGTTTTGTTTGGGAATCACAGAATTATAATTCAGGGTATGCACACAGACTGGGAGATCTTCTATATATTTCCAAAGAATAAAGAAAGGTTGCATTTTTTTTTCAAAAGAGAAATGTATTATTTTGAAGAAGGAAAAAAGGTCATTGGCGCTCAAGAAGCTTTGGGAGCTGGCAAGCTCTAATTGGTGAGTGACAGCTGTAGGTAAAACCAGTCTTAGAGTCAAGGCAGGTTGTCTCAGCAGTTACTAGATAAAACTGGTCACTGGGTTACAGTAGGTAGTTTCAGCAGCTGGGTTTGCAGAGAATTAAACTCTTGAAGCAATGCTATATACCCCGAGTACTTTTTCTCCCCAGGCCCCTCTACTTCTAATTTAGCTGGGTACGAGAAAAATGATCCAATTTGTATAATCAACTTTTATACTCTACTCTCCTTCTTTTAATAACTTCAATATTCATTTTGATGAAACTGAAACGTCTCATCCTCCTGAGTCTCTGGTTTCATTTCTTTAAATGTTTCAATCCACTCAACTTATATCTCACTCCTCATGGAATATACCAACAAATTTCATCTTTCTTAAGTACTGTTTACTAATCACAGACATTTAGCTTTAAGTCCATTTTCCTTCTCTTCATTCTTTCTGCCTCACTTTGTCTCCTGGATTCTTGCCTCTTGGTGTGGAGTCACAGATCCCATCCTGGTCATGAGGGGAGGGGATTAGACAAAGGTATAAACACCAGGAGGCAGGGATACAGGGCACCTTAAGAGTCTGCCCACCACCCTTTTGTTGAATTAATACTTGTTTAATTACCCCCTGCCCTCAGCCACACCCATCCCCAGTAGAATTTAAACTGTTTGTGGGCAGAAATGGTTTCTGCTTTACCTTACCATGTGATCTCTATCTCTAGCTTCTAGCAAACAGTCTCATTAACAAATATTATTGAAGAGTTAATGAATGAAATATAGAAAAACTCTAATATGCTTTGAAAAAGAATTATAATATAATTAGGAGCATAAGCAGTAGAAATAGAGCCCCTAGTTACCAGTATCAGCTTTACATGTATTAAATCATTTTACTTTACCAAGGTCTATCTTTAGCTTCTGCTCTTCTACTCAGTTCTCAGGAACTGAGCATCTCAGCTTCCACTGGCTTATTGGCTTGCTGAGACATTCAACTCTCTCCTTCAACTTCATTCTGATGATGCCATCTTGACCACAGCTTCATGCTTGGGGTCAGTGTCCCTGCTTATTTATGGAGGAGGACATTGGCTTAACTCTTGCTGTCCCTTTGGATGAGCCACTCAACCTGTTAAGCCTTACTTTTCTCAAAATCTAAAATGGTAGAAATAATATCTACTTCAGAGTGTTGTTGCAAAGATTAAATGAGAATATGTGAGAGGACTGTGCCCGTTTCCTAGAAAATGTGTGTTAGTTTCCATTCTTTTTTCCTCAGCAGTTAGCTGTGCAAAAGTTTTGCTCAACTATGTCTTTTGAACAAGATTTCTTATTGGCAGGAGAATAAATATTAACTAGACTATTCTTAAATGTTCTATGAGATTATATAATTTCCATCTAGAGGTCAAGAATCTCCCTGTTGTAGGGGTGACAAAAGGTGATGGATAGCAAACTATTAGAATATTCAGTGGAACTGGTGCAGGCTCAGGTGTTCCCCTTGTGTCCTTTATACTAAGCTATTGGAGAGAAAATATAATTTTTTTAGTGCATAAATACAAAAGAGGAATATCATCATCAAATAATGAGTTAGACACCTTGGAAATTCTTCCTTTTTAAACAACCATATTTTATTTATACTTTTTCAGATAAAGTGCTTTTATAGCTTCAGTAAATAAAGCATTTTTGAAAAAATGATGCCTCGACCTCAGTTACGGAATCGTGTATTAGTTGTTTTTTTCCTAAGAAGAACACATTTTATCCCTCGTGTAGTCACTTGTTTCGTTCGTATTTGGGTTATGAACATGTCATCAGTATTTTCAAGTGCAAGTTATTGTTTTTTCCTGTGATACTCTGTTTGAGCACTAGGTCTTTGATGTGTCTGTCAGATATAGCCAGCAATCATCATAATTCATACTCTTGAATTTTTAATATCAACTCCACAAACAGAAATGATAAATACCCAGTCCTTTAGTGAATACACAAAAATGAAAGAAAAGTTTGCTAAATAAGAAAAAAGATTGAAACACTGCTCTTGAATTTTGTTTTGATTCCATTGAAAAGAAATGGAAAAAACATGTTGCTATGTTTTTAATCACCCTATCTCAGCCACTGTGTTTGCCTCAGATTTTTATAAAAGAGAATGCCAAGAGGTAAATTTTGAATCCGTTTCCACAAAAGTATTATGTACATAAGGTTACATCTATTATATTTTTGACAAATAGCTACCAAGAAACAATTCTCCTTAAACAAATGTTAGTATTTTTTTAAAAAAAGATTAAAAATAAAATAAAATAATAGTCAATGGCCCTGTTCTAAACTCTGGTGAATGGATCTAATTCACTTAGGCTAGATCAACTTCCTTAAATCCTCCTTTTCATGTAAACATGAATCTTATTTGCCTCAGTAGAAGGGGTCGTAATAATTTAGCCTCAGTACTCAGCCATGCTTGCTGAAAGAATGGTTTTTGAATAAATATACATCATGATAAATATCAGCACCTCAAATAAGCAATCACTTTGTGAGATGATTTTGTTTTTCTGCACAATTTAACTCATTGCTATAGCTCAGTCATGTGTTCAAATTTATGTATAATATACTTCCCTGGCAAGGTAGATACCATGATCACGAAGGTGATTTTCCCAGGGCGAGGTGTATCCATTGCACTCTGGATATACTGCTGCCCCCTGCGATTTCCCCAAATGTGAAATCATAGGAATCCTAGAAGACAATGTCAGAAAAACTCTTATAAACATTGGCCTAGGCAAAGAATTTATGAAGAAGACCACAAAAGCAATCACAGCAACAACAAAAATAAATAAATGGGACCTGATCAAATGAAAAAGCTTCTGCACAGCCAAGGAAACTATCATTAGAGCAAATAGACTACCTACAGAATGGGAGAAAATATTTGCATGCTATACATCCAATAAAGTGGTGATAACTAGAATCTATATAGAACTCAGGAAAACCAGCAAGAAAAGAATCAAACAACCTTATTAAAAAGTGGGCAAAGGACCTGAATAGAAACTTTTCAAAGTAGATTAATAGCCAACAAACATGAAAAAATGCTCAGCATCCCTAATCATCAAGGAAATGCAAATCAAAACCACAATGCGGTATCACTTAACTCCAATGAGAATGGCTTTTATTCAAAAAGTCCCAAAACAACAAATGTTGTCATGGATGCAGAGAGATAAGAATACTCATACACTGCTGGTGGGACTACAAACTAGTACAACTGCTATGGAAAACAGTATGGAGATTCTTCAAAGAACTAAAGGTAGAACTACCATTTGATCCAGCAATCCCACTGCTGAGTATCTACCCAAAAGAAAAATAGACGTTCTATAAAAAAGACATCTGCACTCGAATGTTTATAGCAGCACAATTCACAATTGCAAAGATGTGGAATCAACCCAAGTGCCCATCAATACAAGTGGATTAATAAAATGTGGTATATGTATACCATGGAGTTCTACTCAGGCATAAAATATGGTGAACTACCCATTGTATTATCCTGGATGGAGCTGGAGCCCATTCTTCTAAG
>VBSM01003200.1:5910894-5952130 GCA_008086735.1 Cheirogaleus medius | reverse complement strand
TACTTCTTTTCAGAACTTTGATTATCATACTTTTAAATTTTATCACTGATTTCAGTTGCCATCAGAAATTTGATAATTTTATTTTTTTCCATCAACAAGATGATAAGAGTTAGGTTAGAGTCTAGTAGTGGGAATATAAAGGAAGGAGTAGATGATAAAACCATTAGGAGATGACAAAGCCATTGTAAAGCAAGAAACAACAAATGAATGACTCATAAGACTCAGGAAGAAAGAGGAAAATAACCTAATGGTGTCAAATATGGGTGTTTAAGATTGCCTAACAGGGAGCGTTGAGCTGATGAATAAATGTAAAGGAAAAAAGATGGATTTTGTGTTTGATATATTATGTTTTTGGCAAAGAGAGAACTAGAGAATCGGTCTTTTGACTTCCAATCAGAGACTTTTCCCCCTTATTCTATTATGATTTTCCATGAACAAACTTCATCTTCATTTTACTTTAACCTTCTAAAAGACAAATTACTTAATGTGCTCCTCATTTTGACAAATTCATTAAAAACCAACAAAATCATTAGATGAAGTTCTTTCACATTTTCTTCCCCATGCATTAATTTTCAACTGTAAGTTTTAAGATTAATACTAGATGTATTTAAGAAGGGAGAATCTAATATTTAGAATGAGCTTACCTTTACATCAGCACTGTGCTTAAAACTTCACATTTTATTTAATTATAGCTTCATGCAGTTATACATTTTCTCCTTTACACAAATGAGAAAACTGGCTGAGAGAAGTGAGTTATCCTCCCAAGTCTTCACTGGTAGAAAGTTATGAGACTGAGATTCAAGTCCCAAGTCAAATAAGATCTTCTTTGTCCACTCTCAGTAGATAAAGTCTCAACATGGACAGTCCTTCCTAATGTTTTGAAGGTACTGGAGGAAAGAAAAAGTAAAGGAAGGGTTCATTTTTCCTTTTGCCTACACTGTGCTATCTTTACTATCAACATTGTTTGCTAAATTCTATTTAAACTGGGCATTATTAACTGAAGCACTTAGGGTGATAACATTATATCTCACTAGTTTTTTAATGGGAAGAAGTTAATCTGCAATCTCCAAGAATCATCACCGCAGGGTTCACTAGTATAATCATCACTGGTTGAATACCATCTGATCCAATGTATCAGTCACATTACTTCAAGGCTAACACAAATTGTGCTTCCTCTAAATAAAAACCAATAAAAATACTTTGCCTAGCTTAAGAGTGAGATTTCCTAATAAGTCCAGAGTCTAGGTGTGCTCTCCATGTTGGAGAACTGAAAGAACTACTTTGTAGTGGAGGTGTGGGGTTTGATTAGTGTCATAGATAATTCAAGTATGATACTAGCAAATTCATTAATGCTATGATGAGATCGCAAAGATGGTGAGATCAATTGTCCCCCAAGAGCTATGAAAAAAACAATCTGAAACTGCTTTTTAAAGGGTAGAAATAGAGAATAATCTACTTGGTTTTATATAAAATTTGTTTAAGGCATTCATATTTCAATTTAAGAAGTATTTACAGAGCTGTTGGGTGCCAGGCCCCAGGTTAGGGCCTGAGCATGTAGAGAGGAAAAGAGAAGGCCCTGCTTACAAGAATTTCCAGTCAACTACAGAAACCAAAAAGAAAATAGTTTGGCTCTCTTTGTCAGCAAGTCACATGTTAGTCTATATATGAATGAAAATTTGATGAAAAAATAATAGGAGGAGTGACTCAGTCATTCATCAATAAATTTTTCGGGAAAGCAGAATTACACAAAGTTATGTATATATCTTGTAGATTTGCAATAGTGTCATAATTTTTTTCTCAGGATTTTTTTTTATGACTGCAAAAAAGAAAAATAAAATCTGGAACTAATATTTCTAGGTGTAAAATGATATAGAAACTTCAGGGTACTTTGTTTCCAAAGGCCAATCTGTGAACAGATATGGAAGAGAAGCCAGGTAAAGGTTGTGGCAATCTGAAGTGACAAGCTGAAGTTGCTTCAGGTCATGCTATGTTCCAAAATTACGCTGAAATCATCAGAAACCCAAATAACTGAATATGTAAGTAGAGTCTAAAATACTAATGAACCTGGGAGGAAATATCTAAAGTCACTCCTGATTCAGATAGAGAAAATATACCGGTTGTCTCCAGGTTGGAGGATGTCTCCAAGTTGGAGTTCCTTCAAAATATATAAAATGTTTCCTGCAACAAAGGAGAATATAAGAAAGCTGCTCTGTCTGAGATGGGCCTCTGGAACTATGAGGTGGAAAGACCCATGCGGTGTTTCCTATAATAAAGGGATGCCAACATTTTATTAATTTTTAAATTTTATTTTTTATTGTATATCTTTAAGTATACAATGTGATGTTATAGAACATATGTAGATAGTAAAAAGTTTAATATAGGAAAGCAAATTAACATGTCCATCGTCTTTGAGTCCCCCTCTCCTTTTTATAATAGCAAGAGCAGCTAAAATCGACTCATTTAGCATGAATCCCATATTTAGTACAATTTTATTACCTATAGTCTTCATGTTGTATATTAGGTCTCTAGACATGTTCATCCTATATATCTGCTACTTTGTGTCCTCTGACATACATCCCCCTATTTCCTTCCATAACCCCATTCTTGGTAACCACTGTTGTGTTCTCTACCTCTATATTTTTTTTGATTTTTTTTGTTTTTGTTTTTTAGATCCATGTATCAGTGACATCATGCAATATTTTTCGTTCTGTATCTGGCTTATTTCATTTAGAATCATGTCCTCCAAGCTCATTCATGTTATGGCAAATGGCAAGATCTCATTCTTTTTTAGGTCAGAATAATATTTCTCTGTGTGTGTGTGTATGTACTATAGTTTCTTTATCCGTATGTTGTCTGTCAAGGGACATTTAGGTTGTTTTCCAATCTTGGCTATCCTGAATAATGCTGTAATGAACATAGGAGCACAAATATCCTTACAAGATGGTGATTTCATTTCCTTTGAGTACATGCCCAGAAGAGGAATTTCTGGGTCTTATGGTAGTTCTATTTTTAATTTCTCAAAATTTGATAATTTTAAAGAAAAGTTATATATGTAAATGTCATCAGGCCTTAAATGTAGGTGATCAAATAATTTTATTTTCTTTGTTTTTATCTATCTGAGTTTAATTCTATCATGAGCCCATACCTATTTGTTGAAGGAAATTCAGTGTTGTAATTTCTAGGTAAGCTTAGTGACTTGTTATTTTTCTCAGTAAATTCAGAGTTTAAGCTCAATTCAGAGTTCTTTCCCTTTCCTTTCCTTCAAAGCATGGCATCTAAGGTCATAGGAGTGAGTGGTGTATAGAACATTCAGGCCGAGGTAAGGGAGAGACGTCTGGTCCACAGCCATCTCCTGGAATACAATGAGATGTACCTGTACCCTTTTGGTCATCTGTTCTCATTATTAGTGCATATTCCAAGATGCCTGTGAAACTGATGGGACCTCATGCCTTTTATCCCAACCAATCAGCTCCACTGGGGACTTTGGGTGTCTCTGTCACTTCTACACCCTTCTCTGGGGGCACAGGAATTTCAGAACACTCTCTTGGGTCTTTTGAGGGTAGTATGAACCTAGGCTTTAAATGCAGGTTCTATCACAGGTCTTTTCTGCTAACATTTTTACATTAAGACCATGGCACCAAGTTGAGCATGGAGAAATTCTCTACAAACACTCCAGACTACCTCCTAGAAACGAAGGAACATGAGTCAGGCCATTTCCATCATAAGATCCTTCTACACATGTCTGGAGTTCCCATTGATCTCTCAACCATCCCAATCTCAACCCCTACAACTTAACCGGGGTAGGAAGTGCAGCCTCACTCACTATTAGGAACCTGAATCCAGTCTTATTTAAGAGTCCCTTTCTGAGGCTTCTCCTTCCCCAGCATGAGCAAACTTGATTTAATTAATGGGTTAGCTTCATTGTTTCTCCTATTCTCTTTTATATTTTTTGTTTATGCCATAAAATTTATGCTGGGCTATATGGAACATATGATGGTTTGAGATCCAAAATGTCTATTGCAAATCAAAATCCTTGGCTTTTAAAGGGAATCGTCTGTGCTATGAGTTTCAAAAGTTTATTTTGGAACACACAGCTAAAAATTAGGATTTTGGTACTGTATGCATCCTTTGGTATTCTCCACTTAACAAAATGACCCTGAAGCAATAAAATGTATTGATTTGCTGTGGAGAAGAAGAAAGTTGTGGGAGACTATTTGTAAATGATGAGAAAAATCCTTAATAAATCTTTAAAGTTTCTATCACCCAAACGTTTTCCAAATAATATTATTAATATATCAGTAGTTGTCCCTGAATCCATACAGTTTTTAAATCAGGGGAAATTGGCAATTAATGCAAGATTAAAAGTAGCACAGGTAGCAGGAACAGAAGCCAAACTAGACCATCAGTTTTCTAATCAGATTTAATACTTCATCCTGGAAAAATCATTATACATCAATTCTGAAGCTGAATATTAGGTGTGCACCTAAAGATTAAACTTAATAGAAAATTCAGAACTCATTTAAGGTCAAACATTGTACTACTGCTGATAAAAATGAGAGTGGAAAAAAGGATGTGGGAAATCAGCTCACCTAGTCCATGTGTATCTTGGAGTGGAGTGGACCGATCAGGGGCGTCATACGAACTGCTCAATGAGCCAAATAGAATAAACTGGGATGTGATAAATATTCACTGTGTACATTTATACAACTGAACATCTGATCCGTTCTCAAATGCTAGATATTTCATGACTGGTGACCTGATAAAGAACAAGCAATAACCTCTTAACGCCCTTAACCATTCATTCTCAGGCTCCCTGTAGGCTTAAAGATGTATGCTCGATATTTGTTTATATTTACATTCACGATATTCCTTTTTACTTCCTAGGTAGGTTATGTTTCCTCTATTATGTTCTTTTAATTTTGTTCTGTTTATGGAGATGAAGTTGGCAATATGTTGGATCAGTGATATAGAATCATAGATTTTTGAGCATATGAATGAAACCATCCAAAACATTTTCCCTCAACCAATTTTCTATTTTGAGATAGACAGGAATCAGTGATGTAAGATTGCAAGTTCAGATTTTCCTGGTAGCGTTATAGTGCAGCTTAGATAGAATGTCAGCTTCAACAGTTCTTTGAATTAAATGCAGTGGCTTCAGTTGAGTTTAGAGTGGTGCCAAATACACGTTTTTGCCTGAAGAATCATCCATTTCCTCAAACCTGAAGTATATCCTACCTGCTTCACTTTTTTCCTACAGACCATTCAAAATAATGTCATTTAGCTAACCAGTCTAAAAAACAGTCAATTCTAGAATATACTTTTCTCTCAAAGTTCATTATGTTGAAATATTTGGTGAGTTAACATTTAAAATAAAGCTTTCCCTGAGACCTGAAAAAGTGAAAGTGGACATCTCTACAGATAAAGTATCAAATTAATTACTATCATGTAAAATTTTATGGCTAGTGGTTATTTAAGTTGGAATGAGATATATGTACTTCACACCTGAGGCAAAAGCTCATATTCAGCCCTGTTTCAAATTCTGTTTTTCACAGAGATGCATCTTTTACTGTGTTAATCGGTAAATTATAAAATAATTTGGGTATTGCTAACAGGATTATAAAATTCTTTTTGTCCTCTATACAATATAAGTTGAAAATTTTCTGAGTGGAAGTGGATATTATAAATCATTATGAGAAAAATTTTGAGTACTTTGTTATATCTGTCTTTTAAATCAATTCTTAATGATTTTCAAAGTAAATATCCATGATGATTAACTTATACAAACAATTATCTCATACAAACAATTACGTTGTAAAATTTTTTCTTCCACTTCATCCCATTGATGTAGCTCAAAAACAGTTTTATGAATTCCTGTTTACATTAGATTTGAGAAAAGTTCTGACTTGTATTCTAACCATACCTGAAAATATAAGAACTTTTGATAATTGTGCCTTTACATGTTGGTTCCAGCTTAAAGGAAGGATTTAAAAATGTTAAATGAAAAACATTTTTTAAAAATGTTGCATAAATTTTGGATAATCCCTCTTCAATACGCAATACAATGTTAACCATTTGACTGCATCTCCAGTGATTAACATAATTGTCAATTATACAACATGAAAGAGTCTGCCTTGGGAAAGTCACTTGTCTACCAAATAGCCTTGTTCTTTCTCATTTCTGGGCCTTTGCACATGCTACTCCAACTGTCTGGAACACTC
This sequence comes from Cheirogaleus medius, assembly GCA_008086735.1. Classification (NCBI taxonomy): domain Eukaryota; kingdom Metazoa; phylum Chordata; class Mammalia; order Primates; family Cheirogaleidae; genus Cheirogaleus; species Cheirogaleus medius. The sequence continues at coordinate 5,945,912 of VBSM01003200.1, read as the reverse complement.
CTTCCTTCACCTTTTTCAAAAAAATATACTCATCCTTTTACTTAGCTTCCTCCAAAGAGCTTCCTGACCATCTCCAGGCTGGCTCAGGTCTCTAAACCAGGCTTCGCCTATCAACCTTCGACCACACTTCTCGCCACCCTCATAACGCCCTTCTACACATACTAAGAGACAAGCCCCTGACCACGCGAGCACACAATCTAGTTGGGGGAGAAAATGGAAAGCAAATTAAAAAGTAATTATTTAGTATACACCAAAGATAAAATATATTCTATTCTACACCTTTCTTTTTTGGTTTCACATCTCTGGCAATCATTCCCTATCAGTACACAGGGCTCTTCCTCATTCACTTTTAATGTAACAATTGTATAGATTTACCATAATTTATAAAACCAGCCTCCTAGTGAAGAAATTTAGGTTCCTTTCTTTTTTTAAAAAAAATGTATTTATTGATATATAGTAGTACATGTGAGGGTACATGTGATATTTTTGATACATCTAAACAGTGTGTAATGATCAAATCAGGGTAATTGGGATATCCATCACCTCAAACATACATCTTTTCTTTGTATTGGGAATATCACAATTCTTCTTTTCTAGCTATTTTGAAATATGCTATAAATTATTGTTAACCATAATTTCCCTACTGTATTATCAAATACTAGAACTTTTATCTTCTAATGGTATTTTTGTACCACTTAATCAACTTTTATTCATGCTCAGACTCTGGTAACCACTATTCTACTCTCTACCATCATGGGGTCCACTTTTCTAGCTTCCCACAGAGAATCCCGCAGCCTTAATTAAGATTGGCTTTTTATGTGTTCAATTCTAACTTGGTTTCATATTCATATTATATCACTATCACAAAAAATGGTAATCTTCCTCATACATCTTTTTTGATTTGGTTTTTCTTTCAATGCACTGAAATGATTTAAATAGCATTGGAATTGTCTGTTGAAAAGTATTGATAGAATTTCCTCACTAGGCCACCTTCTTTCGTGAGTTTTAGGTATTTGAGTTTTTTCTCTATTTCTTCTATTAAAATCTGTAGGTTTAGATTTTCCTCCCCTTCTGGGATTAAGTTAAATAAATCACATTCTCTCAGAAAACTGTCCAGTTTATCTAGATTTTTAAATAATTTTAAGCAATCTCTCTCTTATAAAGCTCTTATTTTTGCCTATTTTGTGACTATCCTTCTACATAATGTTATATTTTTCATAGCTATGGAGTCTTGTGTTTTCTTGATTACTCCTGCCTTGTCACCACGATTGACTTTTGATTTATATATCAATGTAACTGTTATTTTATATTTTCTAACTATTAATTTCAGCCTTTTCTTTGTTAATTTCATACTACTCCCTTATTTTAGTTTCTTTTCCCGTTCTTTTTAACTTTTTCAGTTATTGATTTACCTGCTTTCTTTTTAAATATTTTTAATTGATCTGAAATTTAAAAATATAAATTCTTCTCTATGCACTGTTCTGGAAAATCCCAAACATATTGATCTATAGTGTTTTCATTACCATTCTTTTAAAGAAATTCTACCAATTCATTTTGTATTCTTCTCTATCCTAAAAGTAATTTGAGATAAATTTTCTTTGAATTTGCCAGGTAATCGAGTCTTTTTGTTTTCTGAGTTTCTTGTTAATTGCTAGTTTTATTGGATTATAGACAGAAAACACCACAATATATATACTTTGGAAATATTAAAGGTTTTTTTTGTAGTTATAGTCAACATCTTATGAGCATTTCTAAAAAAGCTATCATCTTGCTTGATTTCAGGGCATAGCCCTAAACATTTATGTTAGATTTATCTTCTTTTTTCTCTGTTGCCCAGGCTAGAGTGCCGTGGCGTCAGCCTAGCTCACAGCAACCTCAAACTCCTGGGCTCAAGCAATCCTTCTGTCTCAGCTTCCCGAGTAGCTGGGACTACAGGCATGTGCCACCATGCCCAGCTAATTTTTTCTATATATTTTTAGTTGGCCAATTAATTTCTTTCTATTTTTAGTAGAGATGGGGTCTCGCTCTTGCTCAGGCTGGTCTCGAACTCCTGAGCTCAAACGATCTGCCCACCTTGGCCTCCCAGAGTGCTAGGATTACAGGCTTGAGCCACCGCACCTGGCCTTACCTTCTTAATTGATATATTTGTCCAGGTCCTCTGTCATGGATTTAGGGAAGCTAACAAAACTCTTCTACCGCAGGATATTTCTATCTCTCCTTATAGTTTCTGTAATGTCTGCTTTATGGGTATTGCTGTGGCATTATGTTTTGAACCGAAATTCATCACTGTTTTATCTTTATTGTGAATTATCATTAGCATGATAAAATACACTGCTTAGTATTTAATCATTTTGGGTTTGAATTCCACCTTGTCAGATATAAAGATTGAATCTTGCTTCATTTTCCATTTTCCATTTATACTTTTGCTCATCCTTTTATTCTATTTCTTTTAAAATCACTTATTTTAATTGAGTCTCTTTGTTTTGTGGTACAATCTGATAACTTTGTCTTTCAATATGTGAATTAAACCTGTTGACATTTATTGCTTTGACAGATGTGTCTGGTCTTAATTCAATGTCATTTAATGTCATATTTCCTATTTCTAGAGCTTTTTAAAAAGTCTTTCAACATGAGATGCTTTGCTTTTTTTTCATTAGTTTTTGGTTAGTAATTCTTCTGAACTTTAAGATTTTAATTTCTTTCTTCCTTTATTCTATTATAATGGTTCCCTTCCTTGAACAATGATGGATTGGTTTCCTCTTCCTTCTTGCTAACCTTCTATCACCCCATGATTTAGTCACTAATTTTTACCTTCTTATTGTTTACTTTGTGTTCTTAAATCTGATTTATACTTGTTTTACTTGATTTATCAAGCTTAAATTATAATTGGTAAAATTACTTTAAACCCCTATTTGTTCAGTTGTTCATTTTTATATTTTCATATAAAACAGTGAATATTTTATATTCACTAAGGCCATGGCCTGCATCAGTATTATTTCAGTGGCATACTTAATATCCTTATTTCCCACTCTCAGGAGCCCCCTTTCCTTCCAAATGGCACCACAAGAATACACAACCATAAAAGCATATTTGGAGTCCATATAAATGTTTATCTTTTTTCCCTCTGGATAACTGAATAGCTCTGGTTAAAGCAATCAGCTCATCCTTCTGGGCTGAAGATCCAGGTGGCAGTACCATTGTTTCCAGTACCCATCGTTCCATGACCACCGCACGTCCAGCCCTTTGTTGTCCATTGTTCATAAAGCTGCTCCTGTCAGTGAAAAGATCCTAATCTGGCTCTGGCATCAGCTGATATGACAGATACATCCTGCTAGAATAGACACTTTCCAGAATCTCTAAACAGTCATGCTGTGAAAGGCTTATTCTCTTCAGCTAGTAACAGGGTGGCAGGATTGAGAGTAGACACAGTCTTCAATAACAACTCGTAAGTACCTGCCATGGCCTGGAGGCAAGGAGACCAGCCTCTCACAATGTTGTCCAGTGGCTTTGACAAGTATGCCACTGGCCACAGGATGTCTCCCAGCACCTGTACTAAGACTCCAAGGCTCATTCCTTGGTCCAATTGCAGGACTTGCAAGTCCCTTGCTAAGTTCTCACTTAACAGGGTAGGAGAGCTGGTAAACCCCTGAGGCAACACAGTCTAGCAGCACTGTGAGGTCAGCCTAGTCTCAGGATCCTACCATTCAATGCTACTAATACCATTCATAGTCACTTATATTCATTGGTATGGGGAATTTAAATTCTTTCTGCATGTCCAGGGGTCCTATTGGCCTATACAGTCTTACTCACTTTTTGGTAGCTTCTTCTTGCAAATGCTGCAACAATGTGCAAGTCTGCTGAAGCCCAGACTTCAAAACAAATTGCTCCACAGTGGCTGCCTCCTGTGTGTTTCACCAGGCCCTGGTATTCAAAGTTGTCCATCAGGGCCCCCAGCAGTGCAAACTCAAGCACGGCAGAGCCTGTGGCACCTTCTGCAGTCTGTGGGGAGTTGGTGTCACGAGAGCAGGTTCATGAGATCCAACCTGCCCAGTGTTATCACATGGCCTTTTGGCATGCTTATTAAGCAATTGCATGAAAGATTGTACATATGGGATCTCGTCCCATTTACCTGATCTTTGACAAAATAATTCCAGTTGTAAGATTGTATAATAATTTAGGGTTCCATTCATCAGCCACTTCTCACACTCTGGCATGTACTTTGGATTACAACACCACCAGTCTCTTTTAGACTAGACTTATAGCTGTAAATTGGCTATTCAGCCAGGATTCTCCCCAGGGTGCTTTCAGATGGAATAGAAACAGAGCCTCCCATGTTGACAAACTATAATAGTGAACACAATACAACCAGTAGACAATACAGGGAAATCCCAATGCAAATCATCTTAATGCCAAGGCCTTCTCAAACAAATGGGAACCGCACAAACAAGAACCAAATTCTCAAACGAGAACCAACATCTTCTAATCCAAATGAATTCCCCAGGTTCCTCAGTTCCACTCAACTGTGACTGCCACCTCCAAACCGTGCTTACAAACAAATGCCCTGCCACGGGGCTGGAAGGTTCAAAAACCTTCCCCAAATAGATGAAATCAAGGGTCTCAGTGTGCACACTGGGGAACTTACCAAAATGGCCATGGCATTGTGACACTTCCCAAATCAGTAGAGAGATGGGAGGGAGTTCCCCGGAGCTAAACAGGCTCCGACAGCTGCAGTGGTGGTCCCTCACTCTCTTGCCCCGAAAAGATGTTGCTTCTAATAATTGGTAAAGACCCACAGCTTGACCTGGGGCTGCTCTCCACCTCTTCCAGCCATGGCAACAATCGCAGGGTGCCATTCCACCAGGGCACCGATGGTCCCACCCAAGGATGCCAAATTCTGTTACCTAAAGTTTGGTACTTGTCCCCTCAGCCTAACAAAGAATGAGGACAAGCGGTTTGAGGAAAAGGAAAGAGAAGCTTATTGATTTGCTGCAAATAAGGAGGATGGTAGACTCTCCTCTTAAAAGCCCATTGTCTTCCTTTTAAGTAGAAGTATAGAGCTGTTAAAAGGGATTTTTCAGCTTTGGGCTATTGCTATTTAACTATAGCATCTTCTCTGAAGACAATCTCATGACCTCTGCCTGGACAATTCCATTGAGCCATCTCCTGTGGTGTAGAGATAAAAGAAAACAAAGAACATTCCTCTGCCCTTCTGATTACTGGCCTCAGGCAGGAATGCAGGTTTTAATTCCCAAAAATATTGAGGAGGGGGGCATTTAAAGGGACAATTCGTAATACATTTTGCCCTTTTTCAGGCCCTTACCTCTGTTACAACTCTATTACAATACGGATAAGTTGATTTTATCCTCATTATTGTCAATATTATAAATATTAATTGCCTTATGATAGCATATAGCATTTATCTGCTTAAGTATTTGATATATCAAATGGTTTTGATATTCAGACCCCAAATTCCTAAATTAATTATGGTTATTTTTATAGATCAAAATATAATACCTAATGTTGTTATTTATATTTTAGGTTAGTGGGATGGTTTGGCCATGAACTCAGCACAAGATTCAAAATGGATAACAGTAAGTGTATTCATTTTTACCTCCTAAGTCATTTTATTTTACTTTCATTTCAATTTTTATCTGTCTTTGTATTATATGTAATACACATGCCCTGTGGAGAGTGCACTTTGAAAATGTCACTGAGAATTCTTAAAATAAGAAATGACATTTCCAGAGTGTAAGACTACATGTTTATAGATTTTAGCATGAGTTTGAGTGTCTTCCTTTGCAGGGAGATAAAAGGAAATAAAGTCTAACACACAGCACATGTGGCATGGTCACATCCCATCAATATGGTGTGCCCAAAACATCGGACAGTGAAGACAGGAGAGAATTTGGGGTTTGAGATCAGATCCGGAGAGACTTGGGTGTTTGTCTAACTTTGCTGCTTAATAGTTTTGTGATCTTGCACACGTTATATCATTTTGGGTCATTGTTTTTCTTTTCCACATATCTAATATGAATAATAACACCTATTTAAGTGTTTGGTTTAAGAGTAAGTGAAATTCAAAACTGCAAACCAAGCAGCACCATAGCAGTATTTTAATAAATATTCATTTTATGCCTCTTTTTCCCCTAAATATCCTCCTTTTGTGGCTTTTGCCACATACCAAAGAGTGTAGCAGTCCCAATGAGCAGTTAAACCTTAGTGGGTGGAAATGACACTATACCACACAGAGGACTCACAAACTGAACTTCTCCTTTTTCCTGCGTTATTCCATTTCTCAATCACATGGGATATAGAAAGCATCACAGGTGTTTTAAGAATTCAACATAAACCTGATTCTTCAGATTCCTTCAAACCTCAAGATAATGTTTTATATATGCAGATGCTCCTCCACTTACCATGTAGTTATGTCTCGATAAATCCATTGTAAATTGAAAATATCGTAAGTGAAAAATTCACTTAATACACCTAACCTGACAGTCACCGTAGCTTAGCCTAGCCTACCTTAGACTACTTAGAACACTTATATTAGCCTACAGTTGGGCACAATCATCTAACATAAAGCCTATTTTATAATAAAGTGTTCAATATCTCAAGTAACGTACTGAATACTGGACTGAAAGTGAAAAACGGAATGGTTGTATGGGTGCTTGAAGTATGGTTTCTACTGTGTGAATCGCTTTCCCATCACTGTAAAGTTGAAAAATTTTTAAGTCCAACAACTGTAAGTGGATATCATCTGTATTTGGATTTGCAAAATTCAAATTACAAAATAGGATATTCCTGTCAAATCAGGAAACCTGTATTTTATCTTGTCTGTTGAAGTAATCAGCTCTGTTATTATGTAACTTAGTTAAATTCTTTAAGATGGCTTTTCTTATCTATAAATAAAGGAATTAAATTAGATCAGAGTAGCCAAACTTTTTCTATGAAGGATGAGACAGAAAATGTTTTAAGCCTTTTAGGCTAGACAGTCCCTGTGGCAAATATTCAACTCTGTCATTGTGGTGCTAAAGCAGCTATAGATGACACACAAATGAATAATTGTGGCTATGTGCCAATAAAACTGTATTTAAAAAAACAGGTAGTGGGTCAAATTTGGTCCATAGGCCATAGATTGTCAAGTCCTGGATCCCGTGAATATTTAAAAAGCCATAATGCTTTAACATTCTTTTAGTCAATCTTAGCTTTAACTTGATCTGGTGCTAGACATCTTAACCCTATTGGATTTAACTTGTTACAATTTAATCTACTTAATTATAATTGGAATAGTATCTGCTATTAATTTACCTATTTTATATATTATACTTGGGCAGATCTTTTTTTAAAGCTCCCTCCCATCCTTTTCCAAAGAGAAGCCACTTGATCTAATAATCCTAGAGCTAAAAGTCATCTTCATAGGTCATTTCATTCATATTTCTGCCTTTAGATGATATCACAATTATATTCCATTCACATTTTGAAGTTGTCTCTCATTGACATGGTTTCATAATAGAAAAGCAAAGCATGGGCAGCACAAGGAATGGTGTCTTGGGAAAGGGAAGGCAGGGTATGGAGTACAGAAAAACTTCCAGAAGAGCTCATTTTTATCTTGTGTCTAAAGGTTCTAGTGGCTTCATTGAGTTTCTCTTAAACTCAGAAATCCTACCTAGGAATAAAAGTTTAAGTTTTACTATTTTACCCTTTGCCATTTTACTGTCTTTATAGATACTTTTTACCTTAAAATGTACACCCTATAAAAAAGACATGATATTAATTTTACAGAGCTGCAGTTAATCCCTGGGGTCAGTGGATTCCGAATTTCAAATCCTCCCATTTTGTTGGTTTGTTCCTTACAAGCTAGTTTAGAGGTAAGTGATCTATGTTTCAAATTTCCCACATCTTGTTTTTTTTTTTTTTGACCTGACTGTGACAATCTGTAGTACTTTTTCTGCTAAACAGCATAATTATAAATGTGTACTGTGCATGAACATTGGACAAAAGGCAGCACTCTCCTTTAGTATCCATGTGGTGATTGTGCCGTGGCCCGTTTGCAGGACAGGGGATGAGCACAAAACACAAAAGAAAGACACAGACACACATAGAGAAAGTACAAGACTAGAGTGCCTGAAAGCACCAGTCACTTTATTTTTATACCCTAAAAATTCACAGTTATTTCCCTGTACATAACCACACGAGCATTGCAGCGATAGCCATCAGTTCTGGACTAGGACCTAGGGAAACAGATGTCCCATGACTCAGGGTCTTAATGCAGTTGCTTAAGGCAACGGCCATAAACCAAAGTTTGAGACAAGCATAAGCAATGCAGCCACAAAGGGAAACTTTCCATTCCCATTGCCTCGGCCTGGCCCCCTGCAGCTGTGCCTGTCTTAAGTTATTCCTCCTTGAGGAATCTTACCCGTCATTGACTACCAGCCATTCCATGAGCTCAGGCAGTACCCATAAGGGCAAGATGTTTATCAAGTGGCCTCCAGACCCCCAGGGCTGTGGGGCTGGGAAACATTTGCTTACGTTCAGAAGCTCAAACTCTTTGTTATGCCTTCAAGTAGCAACCCTGTTTGTTAGGTGAACCTAAGCCGGAACATATGACTCTCACGCCGCTCTGGGCTGGGCATGTACTCCTTCTCCTAAGGTTAATTCTTAAGCTATATAATTGTATTGCAAGTCCTCAACAGATTGTGTCCTTTCATTTATATCATCACCCCTAGCACATGCTAGGCACATTGGTGACACATAGTAAATATTAAATGGAACTCAGGGGGAGACACATTTTTTTGTTCCACTTAGAATCTGTGTAAACTTGAATAAGTTACTCAACCTTCTTGTGGTCTCTCTATATACTAACTAAGCATGCAATATTTTGTTCTTCATTAATCCACTCGTTCAACATGAATTTATTGAGAAAGTATTATGTGCCAGATGTTGTGAGTACTAGAGACTCTGTTTCTTCTAGCTCAGTGTGAGTCAACTAACTGACAAAGTGCTATGTGACAAACACAGGAAGGCTTACTTTAAGGAGAAAAAAAACTATGACTAATCAGAGTAAAATAAAGATAAAGTTGCCTCATGAGGTAGGGTGGGTTTTTTTTTTCACTATGGCTTCTATGCCCTTATGTCCATATATAATTTCTACAATTACTAACTCAATATTTTCCTTTAAATTTGTTCATATTTTTACTTAAATTTAGTCTCACCCTAAAATCAATATCCATAAAATCAGTTAGTTTATATATATTAGATAAATAGATATACATATACAGAAAATAAACTGATTCCTCAGATTATTAGAGTTAGACTAAATTTATTCAAGTAAATATATTGCTTAATAATTATACACTGTATAGTTAATAATAATATTAACATACATATTAAGTCAATTTGTATTTTATATACATGTATTTAAGTAAAATGTATTTTAAGTAAATATACATACATATTTCTAACAGAAGCTATATATGTTTATAGCTATATATAGCTATTCAAATAAGAATTTGAATTTTTTTCTTTAATTCTTGCCCAAATAATCTACTTTATGATACTTCAGGAAATTCTGTTGTAGAGGATTCCAGTATCAAATGAGTGACTGGATAAAGACTTTCAAAATTCCTCCTAAATCTAAAATTCTAGAATTAACAATTATAGCAGTTTCTCTTTCTGGCCACTGGATGGCAGTGTCAAGTTCTTCTGTTTCTATGCAACTTCACCACTGCATAGTGATACTCTCATTTCATTACTTCCAAATTTAAAGAGCACTTACTCAGTTTGACCACTAGATGGAGCTTGTGCTGTTTTCACTTGGCAGAATTTTTTTTTTTTTTAAACTTGGAAAATAGACCCAGTAACGAGATTTTTCAGCCTGTGATACCTTTTTTGAAAATTTTTTTGAGCAAAAATATGCTTAGTAAATCAGATGATGATATTTGAGTTGTTTTTATGCTATCCATTAAGAGAAACATTTTGTTTTTAAAACAAAACAAAGTTCCTGCTTTCTTTGCAAGTTTTATATCAGGGATAACATGAATTACAATATGAAAAAGCACTGAGACAAACCTATCTATGAAAGAACTAGTACTTGAAGAAATTTCCTCTGATTTTCCTTATCTTTGCAAGGGACTTCTCAGATGTATCTAGAGATTTCCTTTTAGACACTCTCATTTTGATATGCTCTCTGCAGTGGGCTGGCTGGCTTTTCTTCCAGTATTCGCCCTGTCGCTGTGGAAAAGGAGGCAGATTCTTATTTTTCCTACCACTTTATCTTCCTTCCACACTGTATTACAGTCATCTAGACAAAGTTTTTATTTTCATTTACAATCTGAGGACTCATTTATTTTTTTTCCCTTAAATGTCTAAATTTAAACCCAGCAAAAGGACCCTAAAAGCCATGAGCTTCTTATCACTTAAGTATTTCTCTAGAGCCTCTTACTGAAGTCATTCACTATGGAGGCTATATTCTAAACAAAAGCTTTAGTTAATCGAGCCTTAGGCAGGTCAAAGTGTTTTTCAAAATTCTTCCCCCCATTATAAATTGCAAAAAATATAAAATTACAAAATAATGTGTTTATAATAATAACTTCCCATTCTGTATCTAACTGTTTAAGTGTCCTACTTTCCAGACACTTATGAGCTTGCCATGTGAGTAAGCATCAGTGAATTGAACCATGTTATTACCTACCTGATCATTTTACAATAGTTTATTGCATTGTAGGAGATAGGCGGTTGAAGTTTGAATAAATGAAAGAAATAAATGCATGAATCAAACTGCTGTCATTGTTGTCTCTTCTTTCAAAAAATATTCTGCATAGTGAAATACCAACTGGAAGAGAGATTCTATATTTGAGAATCAATTGCGCATAAATAAGACCTCAGATTTTCAGTGCAATGATTTTTTTTAAAAAAAGATATTAATGTGGCTTTGCTTATAATTGCATGAATATATGATTGATTGATATTAAAAATAGCACATTATAATCAGTTTCAAACTGTCGTTTTCTTTATATTATTGGATCTTAATCATTTATACAATAATTTCTTAAATATTCTGGATTAAGAGAAGGAGCATTAGGCTGAGACTCAGGAGGCAAGTACTCTGTCCCTCTCTAGACACTAAATGTGACCTCACACAAGCAACAACTACTCTTGAATTTATTTGCCTCGATTTTTAAATGAAGATGTTTGGACTAGATTACTTCAGAAGTCCCCTCAATCTTCCAAATTACTTATTTGAAATTAAATGATACATTTGTATTGTATTTTGAAAGTTCATATTTGTATGTAGCAATAGGTAGACAATTTTTAGACCCTTTCAGTATACAAGCTCATCACAAGATAAATAGCTTCAAAATACAAAATAGAGCATTCAATTAAAATTCAGGGAGAGTCAAAAGACTCAGAACACAAAAATGCACTATGTGTTTCCTCACAAAGTTATTAGGAAGCCAATTTTATGAATTTAAAAGAAAAATATGACAATTGAAAACATCATGCTATATTTATTTTTCCTATTTAATCTTATCTAACTTTCCTAGCTTTGTGTTTATTTTACTCAGCAAGAAAAAATAATCTAAGTAATTAAAACTCTGCCAAGAATTCTCTAATAAGCTGAATAGTTTTCAAGCTACACTTCTCATTTTTTCTAATTTTAAAGTTATTTTTTCTCAATATTAAAAGCATAAAAATTGATATACAAAAATGAAAGGATATTTATCTTACTTTCCTGCTATTAGACCCTCTTAATATTTACCCCAAGAGAAGAATCTAAGATTTCCTTGGAATGTGGCTGCCCTCAGTATGGTTGTAATGTGGGAAATAGTTTTATATTTAAGTTATTTTATTAATAAAGAGTAACAACATTCCACAGTATATTAAAATTGAAACTATTTGTCCTACAAAAAAAAATTGGTTTCTAATTATCGAGAAATCTGCAAGAGCAAGACCCTTTAATCCCTTAAAAAAATTATAGACTTAAGTAATGTTCCCCCAAGTCTTACTAACTTATGAATGCAAATGATCCAAAATGTGTGACGAATTAAAGGTAATTCATCACACATGGCCTCTACCTGCATATTATGCCACCTATAGCAGAACCATAAAATTTCCTAGAATTACTTATTAATTAGAATTTCCTAGAATATTACTAATCTCCAGAATCTTGGAAAGATTCCTCTCATCATTTTTTTATTCTAAACCTCAAAGCCAAACCACCAGCGGCCCATGCCTTGCCTGTCCCTGCCCTCCGAGAATGTTGATTCTTGGCCCTGATCCACAACTTGGCTGGCTTCCCTTGAGCCCTCAGCATGCCAAGTCTACCTACATTTTGTTTTACACAAGCAAATGAAGAGATATTTCCCACCCAATTCTGTGTAAATTCAGGTCACCTGAGTCCTGAAGCAGGATTGTTTGCATCTGAGATCTCAGTGGCTTATGAAAGAGAAATATCAGCCTCCACTTGCAACTGAAATCTTTGTAGGCTTCAGACACAGTCTGAGGTCTGGTTGAAGAGAGAGAGAGAAAGGTACCATTCTATTCTCTTTCTTCTTTCTTCCTTAGAAACCATTACCTTCAATGCAACTCCCCATCCTCTCTTTTGGCCAAACCCACAGCCTCCATACAACATAGTTCCTGAAAATCTATGCCTGAGTGCTTTGAGTCCTATTAGAAATGCCTGCCCACTCAGGCAACTTGTACATACAAAAATAAATATTTTCACAGGCTTGATAAAGTCTGGTATCACCAAATGACCCTATCTTTGCTCTTGATATTTTTGCTCATAATACAGAAAAGGGACATTAAGTGGCATGCCAGTGCATCATGCTCTGTTTGCAGTTCACTCAGTTCTTCAAAGTAGGATATATTTTTAAACTCTACTTGACCTTAAGAGATAAGCCAGAAAAGCACGTCTGTTCTGACCCCTAATGTTCCAGCACCCGTTATTGTGTGCCCTTGTCACTCATCTTCATATGAGACACCTCAGGCAGCAAAGGCAGTATTTTCACACCAGTGCTAGAATTTAGAAGGAGAAAAAGAGAAAAGAGAAAGGAATGAAAGAAGGAATGAAGGAAGGAGAGGAGGGAGGGAGGGAGGGAGGGAGGGAGGGAGGGAGGGAGGGAACCAAATACTTCAGTAATAATGAATGTATTTTCTAAGATTATTTGCTTTTCTGTCTGAGAAGACTTAGCTTTATTATTTAACTGCTTGTTTTCTTACTGTTCAACTGAGAGAGATTTAAGAGTCAGTAAAACCATTATTAATAATATTGGTAACACCACTTTCCACGTATGCATGTGTGTTTCACTCATATTGCACTTTTTGTGGACCACCTAAACTTTATATCAGAATAGAAAAAGCCTTTTTGGATATGATTTTATAAAATAGTTTTTGGGGAAAAGCTTAAATTTTATGATATTTAAATGCATTTGTTAAGGTGAGTTTTACTTAGTTCATTTAAAATAACTCTGAAGGTATGTGATGATACTAACTTAATGTTTTCTTTTGCAAGTATTCTTTAAGTGATACTTGTACAACTTTTCTGTCTTGGAAATTTCACCTTCAGTTTTTAATGGCAAAGCATTAAAAGAGGACATGCTTTTACAAAAAAAGATTATGTAAAGGGCATGTTTATTGGGAAAAAGTGGACATTTCCTTTTTTATGCCTGATTCACGTTTACTTTTTGCTTCTTTGTAAATGAATATGACACTTTAATCCGATTGTTTCTCATTCTGCAGATCTTTAAGCAGGCAACGATGAAAGCATTGAGGAGAAAATCTATTTTGCTAACTGGTTATCTGGAATACCTGATCAAGCATTACTACAGCAAAGATAAAGCAGACACCAAGAAACCAGAGGTGAACATAATTACGCCATCCGGAATAGAGGATCGGGGTTGCCAGCTGACACTAACATTTTCTATTTCTAAGAAGCATGTTTTCCAAGAACTAGAAAAAAGAGGAGTGGTTGTAAGTATGTCTTTTGCTTTGCCCCCAGATTTTCTTTATCGGCTGCATGTTGAGGATAAAAATTGGGTCTTTGGGTTTATTCAGTGTTCTGTGTTCTTTCACACCAATCAGTCAGTTAAGGATAAATTAAGTGCCAAGTAAGCAGTCAGCATTGTGCTCACTGAAGGGTAGAAAGATCTGTCATTTCTGATAAAAGGGAAGGAACCGCAAATTTTGGTGAAAGGAAATAGTTTTTTGTAAGTTATTCATCCTTTCATAACAGTTTCGGCAGGAAATAATTATTTTATAATTGAGGAGGACATGTTTTCACTAGTTTGCACTAGTGGAAACTTCAATATATATTTACTGGGCCGGGCACCGTGGCTCATGCCTGTAATCCTAGCATTCTGGGAGGCCTAGGCAGGAGGATTGCTGAAGGTCAGGATTTGGAGACCAGCTGGAGCAAGAGCGAGACCCCGTCTCTACTAAAAATAGAAAGAAATTAGCCGGACAACTAAAAATATGTATACAAAAAATTAGCCAGGCACGAATGGTGGTGCATTCCTGTAGTCCCAGCTACTTGGGAGGCTGAGGCAGGAGGATCGCTTGAGCCCAGGAGTTTGAGGTTGCTGTGAGCTAGGCTGATGCCACAGCACTCTAACCCAGGCAACAGAGCAAGACTTTTCCCCCCCCTGCCCAAAAAAAGAAAAGAAAAAAATATATACATACATTGGAAAAATGGAATTAAAGAGCATATCAATTTAGAGAAGGACAAAATAAATCAGTCTTATGTAATTGCTTGATAGAACTAAGTTATTTTGATAGAACTAAGTTATTTTCAACCTTGTGACTTCGGTCAAAAAAGATATGTAGACACTTCTCATGAGTGGTAACATTGCAAGGAATAATTTTTTTTTTTTAACCCTTGAGAAATGTTAACTGAGTAATTTCAGGGGGAAAAGTTGATAATACATGTATTTCTCATGATAATGTAATTTAAGCACTGTTCCACTCATATGGACCTCCAGGCCTGTAGGAGAGGTTACCCCCAACTCCACGGGCACAAGTCAAAATATCAAGATTCCAGATCAAGCTCTGCCATTTCCAAGCTCTGTCTGTCCTCTTGGGAAAGTTCATAATTTCTACTGGCTTGGGATTTATTTCATTTGTATTTTGGGTGTAAAAATACTTACCTCAAAGAGTTGCTATGGGAATAAAATGGGTCGGCATACATAAACTATATGTGTTTAATATATTGTCCAGTCTATGGTGGGTGTTTCTTCAAGTAACCCATAGTGATCTTCAGGCCAGGTCAAATGGTCTGGTGCTACTTCAAGACCCACAAGCATTACCAGGGATGTAACCCACTCTTTACCTGCAAAGTCAAAGATTAGAGAGTTAAATTTAAGGATCATTTGCTAAAATTCTTCAGATCCCAGCGAGGTTCTCATTCATTTAAATTTGTCCAAGGGTTCTAGTCCCTCCAGGATTTCCCCACAGAAAAATTGTCTATATGATCTATTGGATGCTTAAAGAAGCTAACTGCTGAGTGGACTTCAGGAAAGAACTTTGGATATTCATGTACCAACTCATTCTTATTTTAATTAATATGAAGAGGAAAGTTTCAAATAATGTAAAAATACTATGTTTTACTTAACGTGAAAACAATTTGCTTACCTATTCATTTTTAAGGAAATCAGAATGGATGCTTTGCATAAGTTTATCTTGAGTGTAGATTTTCAATGTGTGAATAATGCTAACATTATTGCGACTTTATTTATTTTTGTCCCGACAGTGTGACAAGCGGGAACCAAGTGGCATTCGAGTGGCTCCAGTTCCTCTCTACAATTCTTTCCATGATGTTTATAGATTTATCAATCTGCTCACTTCTGTACTTGACTCTACAGAAACAAAAAATTAGCAGTGTTTTCTAGAGTAACTTAGACAAATTATACTGAAAGGTGCTGTGTTTATTTTACTGGTATTCATTTTTTTAATTATTGAAAGTATTTCAAAATTGACTGCATGTAACTGGCAATAACTCATATACTTTACAGAAAATCTGATATAATTTTTCAGTCTATGGCCCTGAGGAGTCCACATGGCTGTCTAGTCTCTTGGTGTGTCAGGGATCAAAGACTATATTGGTCTAAGTATTATGTACACAGTCTCAATTAGCTGTCACATTTCATGGTCATCAAAATGTTTTATGTTGTTTTTATTTATAATTTGCCTGACAAATTCATAATGTATGTGGAATTCTTATGTTAGTTTTGAAAATAGTACTTTAGTTTGAACTTACCAAGGAAAAGAAAATAGATTTCCTGTCACAGTGGCTTTCAAATATTTTTGGCCACAATCCACATTATTACTGCTGATTTCTAATATCAGTCTAGAAACTGTTGGTCTCTAATATCAGAGACTGGTATTTATGTGTGTATATGCAAAATTTTATCAATTCTAAGATATTTTTGTCATATTTTAACAACTTTGAAAGACTACATTTCTTTCAATTTTCAATCAATAGCTTCTTATAGACACCATTGGCCATTCTCTCACATTACCATCTCTGAAATTAGCATACTTCTCATAATGAATAGGCACCATCTTATATTTGATTTAAAGAAATGGTACTTTAGCAAAAGTAAAAGTTTTCTAAATTATTCGCCTGTGCTCTGATATTTATAATTCTGTTTTATCACATTATAAGAAATATTGGTTGAAACTCATTAAATTGATTTCCTCACTCACTCTTAGGACCTGACCCGCACTTTCAAGAATGTTTCTTTATTTAATGTTATCATAATCTCTTGTCTTTTTAATGGTAATTTCCCTTGAGATAAAAACTTAGATATTATTCTTTCTCCAAAAGTAGTGAATAAGTCACCCAAAGATATTTTTTGAAGATTAGAACTAGGAAATGAATGCTTTTATCCATGGACCTCTTTAAATCTGTGTACCTTGCATATACACTATGATAACTAAAGTTACACTCAACCCTGTTGGACTTCGCTAGTTTTCAGTTGTTGATGCCACAGCAACTATTTAAGAATTGGCAGAATAGTCTACATTTATATACATAGTCAGCGAGAAAGAGTGACTATGACATAATTATTGCTCCTGACTAAACAAATTTGAATGAATTAAGCTAACTTAGACCACTTCTTTGGATGGTAGATCTAAAAAGTAAAAAGTGGAACTCTGACAACACCCAGCACCACCAGCAGCTACTGATATTTATTAAGTACTTATCATGCACTACATAATTGTGCTGTGCTACTTATGTGATATCTTGCTTATTTGAGTGGTTACATAATTGCTTTAATAAAGCTTCCCACTGTCACTCATCTTCGTACATGGAAGGGTTCTCAAAACCTTAAAATTCAACCATATATGGCTTCAGATGGAAGGAATCGCTTTTGAACCTCATGGTGGTAAACAAAACAGATGTGGTTCCAGTTCTCATGGAACATGAACTTACTTGGTAGGAGAAACACATATTAAACATGTAAATATGTAACTACAAATCGTAACTATCATAACTTCTATGAAAGACAAATAGATGATACTATGAGCAAAAAGCCCTGAGGGATATTAAATAGATGGTTGAGTGAGGAAAAGTTTTTAAAGGTGCTTCTAAGTTTTGGCTTTAAAATATTTCATGCTAATCACATAAAAGTATAGCAAATTTATGTACAAATTGTTCAAAGCACCATGTACTCATCACCCAGGTTAAGAAACAGAGCATGAGTAACTCTTCAGCTTGCATTCCGCTTCCTCGCCAAATCCAGACATAACCACTGAATTATATTTTATCGTTCCCTTATTTTAAGTTTCTTTTTGGGCTATCTGTACTTTCTCATTGACTAATTTGTTTATGTTTTCATCAATACCACCCTGCCTTAATTATTAATACTATAGCTACATATATATATACTACAATGGGGCTTGGCATCTGCTAGATTAAATCTCTCAGCTTCTTTTTATTGGGCTTGTCCTGGTCATCCCGGCTCCTTTATTTTTTTATTTTTTATAATACATCTAAGTAAATTTAGAATAAATCTATTATGTTCCATAAAAACCCATGGTTGGATTTCAATTGAATTGCATTAAATTTTAG
Organism: Cheirogaleus medius; assembly: GCA_008086735.1. NCBI lineage: Eukaryota > Metazoa > Chordata > Mammalia > Primates > Cheirogaleidae > Cheirogaleus > Cheirogaleus medius. The sequence continues at coordinate 5,927,842 of VBSM01003200.1, read as the reverse complement.
ATCAGTTTTGGAAGCATTGACTCATTTCAGCGTAGAGCCTTCTAGAATATGACATTTATTTCCATTTATTTATGACTTATTTAATGTTTTTCAAAAAGTTTCATTTTCTTCATTATGAAACCGCACATTTATAGCTTGACATATTCCTAAGTACTTTATAATCTTATTGCTATCTACATGTTATTTTCTGTAAAATTTAATGTTTAACCAATAGCACTGTATAGACATACAATTGATATGACATTGATTTTGATATTTTTATATTCTAAAATCTCTCATTTTAATCATTTAGCTAGAAAGGATTTTTTATGTAGAAAATCATTTTTTGCAAATATAAGCACAGTTTTCATTTTCTTTTTAATTCTTAGGACTTTTATTTCTTTTCCTCTGTTTTTCTTCTTTTGGATTGAGGGATGTGTGTGGGAGTGTTCAATCTGTCTTTTCCTTCCACTTTTGTGAAAGTTATACTCTTATTCTCTGTTATTTTAATAATCACCCTAGCTATTTTAAGATGCATACATGACAAAGTTTAAATTTAGTCTTTTTTTTTTTTACCTTCATCCAGACCAGTTGAAAAAATTTGAATGCATTAACATCAAATAGCTACTTCTCTACTTAGGCATTATTGTTATTTAGGATAGCATTTTGGGTCTAGCTTCCTTCCATCACACACACACACACACACACACACACACACACACACATGAATCTTTGCTCATCATTTTTCCCTACAGCTCAGATATTATTTATGGATGAAATACATTTAGAATTTATTTTTAATGAGGCTCTTTTAGTGGTAAATTCTATTCGTTCTTGGGGAAAAATACTCTTTTTCTTTCTCATTCCTAAAAAATAGTTTTCTCTAGTTATAGCATTTTATGTTGATAGCTCTTTTCTCTCAGGGAATAGAAAATACTAAGTCATTGTCTTTTGGCTGCCATTGTTGCTATTAAGCATTCAGCCTCTTCTTACTCCTTTGCTTTTGAGAGCTCTCTTCCTTTAATGATCTGCAGTATTATTATGATATGTCTAGATGGTTATTTTTATATTTATTCTATTTTTCATATGCTGTGCTTCCAAGATTTGAGTTCTGAAAATTCTAAGTTATGGTATATTCAAACATTACCTCTTTTCCATTATTTCCTTTTGAAATTCCAATAAGATGCATGTTGGACTTTTTCACTCTCTCATGAATGTCTTCCTCCTCATATTTTATATTTCTTTGAATTTCTGGGCTGCATTCTTGATTAAAGATTTTAAAACATTTTTCTGTTTCTAGAAGTTTAATTAGGTTTTTAAAAATTGCTTTTGACCTTGCTTATGTTTTCAGACATTAGTAGTGAACCTCCTGGTGCCCCTCCAAGGTCCCTTCACCAGCTAGTGAGCACTCCAACAAAACATGCTCATCTAAGTCCCCGCCTCAAGCTCTGTGTCTAGAGAAACTGATCGAAGACAGCACTTCCTTTAACTATTTTTAATCATAAATATTTTATATTCTATATCTAATATACTAGTTATGTTTCTGTTGGTTTTCACATACAACACCTTGTTTCCTGTGTATTTTGTGACTGTTAGCTTTGAACTACTCATTTATCTTTTTGATTTCTTTGAGAACTGGGTAAAAATTTGTTTTTCCAAAGAATGTTTACGTTTGCTTCTGCCGGTTGCCTACGATCACTGGCGAAAACACTTCAATTTCTTGTTTCCAGGTTTTTCAGACCACATGAATAGCATGAACATTAATCCCTGTGAGGGCCAACATGCAGTTAGTTGCACATTCTCCCATGATACCATTTTCTTGCTGACATCATACGTACTCGTTTGGTTGCCAGCTTTGTAGAGGGGTTTCCTATTAGCTTATTTACCTTGGACAGCTCTAGGCTTTTTCATGGCCAATTTAGTTATCAACACTGAAGCTCAGTGCCTCTGGGATTTGGCAGAACTTCTTCAGATGAAAACCAATTTAGATCCTTGTTTCCTTCCCACGTTTCTGCTCTGATTTCACCTGGGGTTGTGAGTATTTCTTACTTTTATGCCATCTCACTTTAAAAGGCTTAAAAAATATATTCTTTTGGAATCTAATCGCTTACAACTTGTCAAACTATCAAGACATGTTTTATGAATGGAAACAACAAAATATTATGTCCTTCCTGTTTTCTTTAGTAGAATATATGGAAAATTAGTTATGGTTTCTCAATAAGTCATGCAAATTTATATAAATGCCATATTTTTTATAGTGATGCTTTGGGGCTATTATATAGGGCTGTTTGAGTAATATTAAATTATACTTATTTCATATTGCTTTAATTTATAAGAAACTGACTGAAGAAAGACTGAGTGTGGAGTCAGTAACTTAATTTCAAATTAAATAAACTTTTTCTACAGCTATTTTCTGCTCAATAACTTTCTACTTACTCTTAAATTCAAAACTATATGGTTTTCCATTCAAATTTTGTAGTGTATCTGTTCCAAAAACTGAAGTTGCTAGAACATTGACTTTTTTTTTTTTTAAGTACATGGATTTTTCCACAACCTCAAGAAAGTTACCTGCAATACACTGGAACATCACATCAATACAACACAACTTGGGAATCACTGGATTAGCAAACCCTGCTATTGAGTTTATGAATTTGATGCTTGTGTGGACCATTAGCAGAATATGTCTGATATGTTCTCTGCCCACTAATATGTTTAATCGCAGCAAGGTGTATTCTCAAAGAAGAAAGTAGTTAAGGGGATCATTATGAACTAATGGATTTAAATAGTTCTGATGTGGTTCTGGTTTATTGCAATAATTGTTTGGATTAATTTTCTGCTTTTCCAATTTTTGGACTCTTTAAGGTGGCTCCTGAGCCCTTTTGACATGACCCCATCTATTTTTGAAAGCTTCATTGTCTTTGGAATGACAAGATGTAGGCTTATCTTGTGTATTTCCTACCTCACTTGATATCACCTATTTCTCTAAGAATATCAAGTTCCTTTCAGAGAAAAGTGGTGTTTAGAATCCATAATCTTAACAGTAAGACAGCTCATTTAATTGGGCTGATCATTGTTTCTAGGATTTTTCAGTCAACAGGAAATACACATTTTTAAAAGAAAAATTATACTTTTATTTTGTAGTGATATTTTAAATTAAATTTAGGATAATATGATTTTTAAATTTAACTTATATGATTATATAATTTTGTCTCTTCTCTTATGCTGAAATCCTGGTTCTAATAATATTAATTACTGGTTTTATCTCATATAATTATTATCATGTATGGTCATGCATTGCATAACAATGTTTTCATCATAATGGACCACATATACATCAGTGGTCCCATAAGATTATAACAGAGCTGAAAAATTCCTATCACTTAGTGACCACATAGCCATTGTAACATCATAGGGCAATGCATTAACTTTTCCATATTTAGATATTTTTAAATACACAAATACGTAACACTGTATTACAATTACCTACAGTATTCAGTACAGTAACATGCTACATAGATTTGTAGCTTAGGAGCAATAACCTGTACCATATAGCCTAGGTGTTTAGTAAGCTGTACCATCTAGGTTTGTGTAAGTACACTATGATGTTCAGACAGTGACAAAATCACCTAATGATGCATTCTCTAAATATATTCATATTGTTAATTAACACACGGCTATATATAATTTTAGAATTATTAATATCAAAGTTATCGTGAATGATATGATTAAAACATTTTAAGATTATTTTACAGGTTTATTTTTGTCCTTAGAATATATCCTATTCCCTATTAGCAACAGTAAGTCAAAATTACTGTGTTTTAAAGGCACTTATAATAATTCTCTGTAGTTATGCCACTGTGATATTATGATTTATACACACACACGCACACACACACACACACACACATATTTGGTCTTTGTCCCTATTTTTTGGCATACAACTCCTAAAATCCTTGGACTCTCTGGAATGATAACAGTGTCTCCTGTATGTGTGCTAATGAGATTACCGGTAACTGGCTGTCCCTAGGTAGCATCAGGGTAGGGGGTGGTCAAAAGAAAGACCAAGTCATGAATAGAGAGTTGGGACTCTTTAGCACTACCCCTCAACCTCCTGGGAGGGGAAAGAGGCTAAAGGTTAAGTCAATCACCAATGGCCAATGATTTAATCAATCATGCCTACATGATGAAGCCTCCATATAAACCCAAAGGGACTGAGTTTGGAGAGTTTCTGGACATCAGAACTTGTGGAGATTCCAGGAGGGTGGTGTGCCCCAGAGGCTATGGAGGGTCTTTGCTCCTTCCCCCATACTTTGCCCTATGCAGCTCTTCCATCTGGCTGTTCATCTGTATTTTTGTAATATCCTTTATAATAAAGTGGTAAAAAGAAGTGTTTCCCTGAGTTCTGTGAGCCATTCTAACAAATTAATCAAACCCAAGGAGGAAGTCCTGGGAACCCTGGTTTATGGTTGGTTGGCGAGAAATGCAGGTAAAACAACCTAGGGCTTGTGATTGGCACTGGAAGTAGCAGGAAGTCTTGTGGGACTGTACCCTGAACCTGTGGGATCTGATCTGCCACTATCTCCAGGTAGTGTCTGTAAATTTGGAAATTTATTTCGGAATTGTGTAAAATGCTTAATTTCAACTTTAAATCCGCAAAGTGAGATATAAAAGTCTAAATCCCATCCTTAACACCTTCACCCTATTCCCTCCTACTATATATAGGTATTTTGCCCATATTTTGCTTTATCCTTCTACCACTTTTTTAGATGTATAATAGAGGTAATATAGGCAAAGATGCATATATATGTGTGTGTGTATATATGTATATATAGTCACAATTCTTTCCTTTCTTTGACATCATAGCACATTTAAATACTTTGGAACAAATGCTTCTTTATGGGAAATTATAGTTAATGTTAAAGGAAAAGTTGTGAAAAATTATATGGTGGAGGCATCAGGTTGCGACTACCTAAACTCAACTAGTACCAGTAAAAATGGAGCAACCTGTAATTATGTGCTTGAAGTGATGGATATGAAGTAGACAGCACCACTGTGCAGTGTGCTCAGGAAATAATAAACCCAAGTCTAACAAAACTTTTAGGTCTATCTTCCAGTTTTTAAAAACTATGATGAATAGAGGCACAAATTCAATGATATCACGAAGAAGCAAATGCAGGGCATTCAACATAGCAGCTGATTGCATTGATTCAACTTGTCAATGGCATGAATAAAATAAGGGGATGATGAGGGAGAAGGACTTTGTGACTGAAAAGACATAATAAACAAATGCAATGTGTGGACTTGGTTTGGATCTTGATTCAAAGACCAACTATAAAAAGATACTGTTGAAGGAATTGAGAAAATCTGAATGAGAAATGTATTTTTATTCAATTTGTTAGCTGTGATAATAGTACTGTGGGAGTAAGAAGCTATTCATACTTCTAGATATATATACCAAACACATAGGAATGGAAGGATATGAAGCCTGGAATTTGCCTTAAAATTCCTCTGCAAAAATATCAAAAAGAATTATGACAAACTAAAGAAGTGTATCAGTTTTTCTATGGTTGCTGTAAAAAATTACCACAAACATAGCGGTTTAAAAAACACATATTTATTATCTTATAGTTCTATAGGTTAGAAGTTCAACATGGGTCTCACTAGGCCAAAAGCAAGGTCTTGACAAGGTGATATTCTTTTCTGGAGGCTCAAGGGGAAAATTCATTTCCTTGCCTTTTCTAGATTCTTTAGGCTGCCCACAATCTTTGGTTCATGGTCTCCCTCCTCCATCTTCAAAAGCAGCAATGTTGCATTGCTCTGACCACTCTGTCATAGTTATATCTTCCTATAACTCTATTCCTCCCTCCTCCGCTTTTAAGAGCCTTTGTGATTCCATTGGGTCCAACTGGATAATCCAGGATTGTCTCCCTATCTTGAGATCCATTGATCAGTGACTTTAATCCCATCTACAATCATAATTCTCCTTTGCCATATAATGTAATATATTCACATGTTTGAAGATTTAGACAAGGACACCTTTGGAGGTCATTAGTCATCTTACTACAGAGAGGAAGGAAAGAATAAAAGAAGAAAGGAATGCAAACAAAGAAAAGAAGGAAGGGAATAATGGTGTGCAAAAATCTTGATCAATCTGAAAAGTGGTGATAATATTTGGAATTTTCTCTACGTTTGTTGATGCTTCAAAATTAAGAGAAAAACAATAAATAACGGTGACTTGGATGAGAAGCCATGACACATGCCTCAAAATTCATGACTTCGATAAGATTATGTACATAATCTTTTCCATCACATATTCTTATTGTGGAAACAACCCCTCTGCCTCCATATTTCAAAAATTATTATCTGTAATTTTCTTATGATGAACTTTGAAAGGAACATTGCATATTATGTTGTATTTGTGATCAATGTGTTTTCTCCACCCCTAACGTAACCTGCTCCATGATATGGTTAATATTTTTGGTTTTCTTGGTGCGCCCCTTTGTACTTACCACTGTGCTGAACATATAGTCAGTCCCTCATAAGCAGGTAATTAATGAGAAATGTGCAGTTCTAACATGTCATATCTGCTGTACACATTTACCTTCAGTCTAACAGTGAGACCTTTGCCTCAGAAAAAGCAACTCATAGAAACTCCATTATGTTTGAATCCAGTTCAGACCCGACCCCACTAGAACATGTCAGAAATATATATGATATTTAGAATATTTATGTATCTGTACCTTAGATAGATACCACTTTTCTACATGTAGAAATTCAATTTTACTGTTTTCCAGTCTAAAGATAATTCTAAATTTTTCAGACAAAAGATCATCTAAGTGTATTGGTTATATCAAATCTGCTGTCACATTGCAGCCTCTTCAAAGACTGTCTCCCAGTGCCCCACCCAGGATCAACATTGAGAATGACTTCATTGTCCTAAATCAAATGAGAAAAATGTGTAAAGCCCTATTCCTCAGGAAAGACAAACAAGCTAACATTGGATTCCCTGGCCTCAGTTGAAATTTCAGTTTCACATACAATATTATTTTAGGTGAAAAGAATTGCATTTTTGTGCCAATATTTACTAAACAGAGGTCTTAATTTTCTCTTTCCCAGTATGTGGGAACTTCACTTCATGCAGCTCTCCTTGCCATTCTATTGTGCTAAAACAGCAAGCTTGTCAAGAATGGAGACAGTGAAGCAATATACACAGAGTCTATGGGAGACATTTTCTCTATGGGTTAAAGTAAGTTGTTGGATCAAAGTCAGGACATAGATGCTACAGCTGGTCTGGGAAAAAAATGGCAATTAAGAGGGAAAAAAAGAACAGAAAGAGAGAATTACAGACAGTCTTTTTTTAGGTGGCAACAACAGAACCAGACTGCTTGAAACTGGTAACTGACTCCAAATGTCACATTTTTCACTGAATGCAAAATAATATTGCTATTTTATAACTGTCACTTGGTTATATTGGTGGCCATATTAACTTATTTCATAACAGCCTTATTGCATATATTTTTATACACTTTTTGATATCTTCCTACTATGTTTACTCCTTTCAAGAATACTTAGAATTGAAGGAAATTAGCTCTAAAGGTTAAGGAACCCTTCCTTTGAGTGACTTTCATCCCAGCCAAGATTGGTATATTTACTGTGATCAATTCATGCACTTCTATACAGGTTAACACTCGGTACTTGTGTGATTACCTATCCACTAGAAAATCACTTCTTTAGTCTAACTGTATACTTGTGTCAAAGAAAGTAAAAATGAAATAAGGCAACAAGAAAAATAAATGTTTTAAAGTACTTTCTCTGACTAAGATGGGTAACTTACGATAATCTTGGGGGAGCAAAATTATGGCATAATAATCCATATTTCCAGGTAATATTTATCATCTAACTCACACAAAAAATGATAGTCAATGAATAGAAGGAGCATAAACACAAAAATCCTTTTCAAAATGATAAGGGACAAGAACATGTGAGAGATGTCAACACGCTCAAAGCTGCACGGGAACTGACTTAGCTGGGTGGAGAAAAGCTGAAATATAATTGCCTGTTTGAGAAGGGAAGGGTATCAAAGAGTAGCAAAGTAATCTAAGTGAAAGAACCATTGAAATGTTTAGATATTGAAGACACCAGTTACCTCCAAAGGCCAGGATGCAGGGGAGGTGGGAAATAGGTGGTTGAAAATCTATAAAATTAGCAGTTGGAGCCCAGATCCCTTCCTCCAGCCTGTGCAACCAGAACATTTCATCTTCTCCACATCTACAATGGCAGGAGTTTACTCTGTAGAGATGAACTAATGTAGTTCTGGGTTTAGGGACATGAGTACAGCCAAGGGGGCAGATGAGCCATTTGACTGAAAAATAGAGTGATTCAGCAAAATCTAGCATTCTATATGGTGAGAGCTCCAACTCCCTTTCCTCTCTTGGCTCCCAAGAACTTATATCATATACCCAGGCTCATACCCACCTCCCCTCCAGGCAACCCCAGGAATGTGATTATAGATTTCTCTCTGGGAAAACTGCCCAGTCTAATTGATAAGAGCTACAAATCCTTACATGGGGCTCATTGTTGTACAATGGTGTCGTCCACCAATCAAAAAGTTCTGCCCTTGCACAAAATGCTTGCACCTGGTTTTTAGAGTTCCAATTTTAAAAATGAATGGACACAAAGTATAACCAGACCATCAACAATAACATTGAAAATGCAGGACAGAGTCCAAAAGAACAAACAGGAAACAAATAATTCAATGGAAACGGAGAAGAGAAAGTAAAAGAAAAGAGACTATAATTAATATCTTCAAAGAGAAAAGAAAACAACATAAATCAAGAAAACTGTGGGCCAGGTGCGGTGGCTCACACCTGTAATTCCAGCACTTTGGGAGGCCAAGGTGGGAGGATCACTTGAGGCCAGGAGTTTAAGAGCAGCCTGAGCAAGAGTGAAACCTCATCTTTACAAAAAAAACATTAATAAAAAAATTAGCTGGGTATGGTGCTGCACACCTATGGTCCCAGCTACTTGGGAGGCTGAAGTAGGAGAATTGGCTGAGCCCAGGAGCTTGAGGTTGCAGTGAGTTATGATGACGTTATTGCATTCTGTCTCACAGAAACAAACAAAATTGTGCACTTAAAAGGATTTAGAAAACAAAAAAGAGCTCCTAAAAATAAAAAAATGTAATATGAGAAAAAGTTTAAGAAATTTTTGAAATAAAAAACTCAGAAACAGTGTGAAAATTAGAACAAAAAGATTAGATAATTAGATTAATACAAAGGGTCAATAGATGGAAAATGAATTCCAATTTAGAATTTTACAAAAAGCCAAACTATCAATTAATGTAAAGGTAGATTAAAGGCATTTTCAGGTGATCAAGGTCTTAGAATGTTTCCTTCCCATGTACTACTTCTCAGGAAGCTACTATAAGACTGAGGCATGGGGGAAAAAAGGGGGAAAAAAAAAGGCAATTGAATTCCCAAAATAAGCATAAAGAGAAGTCCTATGACAACAGCAATCAGCTCTAGAGAGAAACCCCATCAGACTAGAGCAGAGGATCAGAAGGCTCTGGGGGGTGCATGTCTCTCTCTATCTCATATACAGACACACACATGCACATGCACCTGAACTGATGAAATGCCTAATGCCTGATACATTCGGTTATTCTGAGAACATTTTAAACTCTATCAGAACTAATTTGAGTACCCAAAGGAGTACAAAGACAAAAATATTAAGCAAATGTGAAAGAATTCAATTTTAACTCCCGAAATAAATTGTACAGTTAAAGAAACAATATCAGAGTAAATCATGTAGTATACAAAATATACTATAATTATTATTAAAACTGATAAGTTCTCAATATATTTTATATATGTCTTTACTTTTTCATACATACAAAAAACAGGTGTAAATAATTATATAATCATAAACATGCAAACAACGAATATCGATGTAATCAAAATAATGATTTCACTATATTTAGAAGATGAGGGAAGAGGAAGTGTGTGTATGCATGTGTGTGTTTGCACACATGCACAGTGTGGAAGAAGGGGATCTATAACAGCTAAAGCTACAATTTCTATAGCAGGAAAAAGATAATGTGAATTTGAAAACAAAGAAATAACAATCAACTCATATTATTTAAAAATATGAAGCTAAATATAAGTAAAAACAGGTAAAATGTTGAAAGCAGTTGCTTCTCCATTAGCAGGAATTAAGGGTAGATGTGGATGGGTCAGAGGACCATTGTTTTTGGAATGAGTTGAAATATGCAAAGAACTACCCTGTAGAAGTTCACAGACCCTAAAACCAAAATACAGTGTTCAAATACTGTTTCTACCATGTACTAGTTGTGATCTTGTGACTTAAGTGTTTAATGCCTTTATTTCCCTGTTTATAAAATTGGATAATAATAGTATTACCTCATAAGAGTTGTCTACAGATTGAGTTAATACATACAATTATTTAAATATTATCTGGTATAATTTATATTTAAAAACTGAAAGCTGATGAATATTCAATAATAAAATAAAGCCATCTTAAACTACTAAAGTGTGTTTCTTATTCTCTAATATCTAAACAAAAATATTTCATCAATTATACTTAATCATGAAAAGTTAATTGGTGTTCATTGTAACTCAGGATGTGAATATATTGCCTAAGATATGAATTTAAATAGGCATCTAAAAAATAAGAACCTCATTCACTGAAAGAAATAAAGATAGTACAATTGATGACTAACAACTAATGTTTGTAAGAAGGTTACTTAATACTTATGCTAGTATTTCTTCTGTTCTGATGAAAATTAGTACTATATCTGCTTTAGATATGCTCATACAGTAGCAGATATGCCCTCGATAGCTCAATTTAACATTGGCAAAATCCTAAATTCTCGACATATTTTAACACGTCTACTCTTTTATATGTAGTGAATCCAATTGATATTGATATTGAATTTTTTTTCCTCTTCAACAGAGGTTAAAGACAATTTTTTTCCCCAAATACCAACTCTGTATAAAGAGATACTGTTAAGTAGGGGGAAGAAATCAGGCAATGTTTTGATCATGGTGGTTTGTTTTATTAATCACAACATGCAGTAAATCATGTTTATGTTTTTATTTGTATTTTCAATATACAATGTAAATAAGAACACCTCCAGATATTCTTTTGGCAGGCACAAAAGCTGTTTATTCGACAGATGATATACACAATAATGTATGGCTCATAATTAGGGAGAAAGCTGTAATTTAAGAAGTTCTGATGGCATTCAAACAGTTTGTGTGTAACTAAACTAAGGCTGTTAGTGAATGGCAGCTTTAAAACATTTTAAACATGTGGACAAAAAATTGAATTTTTATTATTGTAAATGAAAAAGGAAGATTTCTGGAGAAGCTAGACAACATACTGCAATCCAGGCTTGAATGAGTTGAGGAGGAATGGTGTCGTATAAATAGAAACCTGCTCTTCCACACATGGGCCAAATCTTTGCCTGAAGTCCTCATGCACAACACACTCTATGTGGAAGTACGAGGCAATTGGAGAGGCAAGTATAACTATATGGCACATACAGTGTGCAAAGAGCATTGTTGGGGGATGCACATACATGTTCAATTTAATTAGTAGTCAGCATGACATGCACAAGTCCTTAGCTATTTCAATTCATAATTGATATGGCATGCCTATAACTTAAGCCAGCTCTCCAAATTTAAAAATAAAGACAATACATTCCTTCCAATTAATTTGAGTGTCTTAAATGCCATGTTGACATGTCCGTTTATTGTCAATTAAATTGATCACTACATAATTAACCTTTTAGAAGATCAGAAATACAAAAGCAACCATACTTTGGCCAATTTTGTCAAGTTACATTGCTTTAACCCAAAGAGTTAGGTTTGAACTCCATGGCTGAGCCAATTTTCTTAGACTAATACATAAAGAAAGTTTACTAGAGGGACTAAGATCTTCTACAAATAAAAGAAATATTCATTTCCCTGATTTAAATGATTTAAAGGTGGAAATTCATATTTTAATAAATGTTTGGTGAACTTTAGAATCTTATAGAGCCAAATAAGTTATATCATCATCTTCTATGTTTCCAAGTAACAAAGAATAAAATATTTAAAATTACCATTATTAAATTGATTCGTGAATTTCCTTTACACATGAATATATAATGAGGTATAATTAGAAATAACATTTATTGAGAACTTACCAATTCAAAACACTGTGTTACATGCTTTACATAAAATATCACATATAATCCTCATAACAATATTGTGAAGTAAAGGTTACCATCATCCCCATTTTATATATGAAGAAATAGAGGCTGATGATATAAAATAAATAAATAAAATTTTCATTCATTTTAATCTACATAATCTTAAAAAGCAGAAAGATATGATAATATACAACATCATACATTTAATTTAGACCCTGAAGTATTTTTATTCTGAGTATCTGAAGCTCAGGAAAGAATCACAATGAGACACATTCATCTTTACAAGATTCAGCACATTCAAGAAATTTTGTATAATGTACAATTTATGAAAAGATAAAACTAGTAAAAGAGAAAGAGAGATGACTGAAGGAAAGGGTAAGTTACCCAAAGGACAAAGACCAATCCAATCATTACTACCAGACATTTAAAGACATTTCTAGTCAGGAAAGTTTAGGTACAGAGAAACCACACGGTAAAGAAAAAATTATCTACATTGTGCTTTGTTCATTCAACTCATATTGTATTTAGTTATTTATAAGTTATGTGTAGCTTTAAAAACCTTTTAAAATTATCTTGATAGTATTTTTTAAGTTTTTATTTTTAATTTTTTTATTTCAGCATATTAGGGGATACACATGTTTACGTTACATATATTGCCTTTGCCCCACCTGAGTCAGAGCTTCAAGCGTGTCCATCCCCCAGACAGTGCGCACCGCACCCATCCCCTCTGCTGGCTGCCTGCCTGACACCTGACGAATGTTACTACTGTATGTGCACTTAAGTGTTGGTCAGAGTTAAGTCAGTTAATACCAATTTGCTGGTGAGGACAGGTGGTGCTTGTTTTTCCATTCTTGTGATACTTCACTTAGTAGAATGGGCTCCAGCTCTCTCCACAGTATTTTTTAAAAGAGAGAAAATGAACAATGAGGAAAGACTAAAAAAAGAAAGAAAGAAAGATGAATGGATTAGTATGCCTGAGAAGATAAATTGGTGTTTTCCTTTTGAAACATTTGCCACAAAGAAAATTCAATTCATCTTATTTGCAGTATTTAGGAATTAAATAGAAAATCACTTATTATAGAATCTTACATATAGTAGGTATTTTTAAAATATATGCTATATATTGAGGGCCCAAGTTGGGTAATATAAAATTTTAGCTGCTTGCATGGTTATAAAGGGAACAAGTTACTTCTCTCAAAGACTGTGAAAATCTAACTCTACTTCATCTACTCATGACCCTTCATATAAAAAGTAAGCCTAAATACTGTCTCATGCACTGAGTTAGAATAGAAAAATATAAAGTAGTGGTTTCCACTTCAAATTATACTCTGGATTTGTAAATTATGTATATTCTAAAGAATGACTTCACAAATTAGAGGACAAGATATGTGGGAAAAATAAAGTTACTACATAGTTAAATATGAGACATTAGAAATGTGTTTTTGTTGGTAACTCCTATCTGAGTTAACTCATATAAGAGTTAAAAGACAACTTCATGAAGCAGTAATTATAAAACTCTGTTGATAAAACTGTATAAAGTTATAATTTGTATGACAATAATAGAACAAAGAAAGAAGGAGGGAATAGCACTACACTAAAGTAATGCTTTTTATATTATTGAAATCAAATTGCTATTAATCCAAACTGGAATGTTTTTAGGTTAAGATGTTATTTGCATTTTCTGGGACAATCATTGAGAAAGTAATTGTTTTGTCTTTATTTTACTTCAAAATATTAATGTGTTACAAATGTTTCTGTTACATGGACACCTTTTATAATGTTTAAGTTGGGGCCTTTAGTGTGCCCATCACCTGAACAGTGTTCATTGTACCCAATAGATAAGTTTTTATCCCTCCCTCTCTCCCCCTTCTTGATTTCCAATGACCTTTATATTTCTTTGCACCCATATATGCCCATCGATTAGCTCCCAGTTCTTAGAGAGTGCAGGTGGTGTTTGTCTTTCCATCCTGAGATACTTCACTTAGGATAATGGTCTCCAATTCCATCCTAGTTGCTGCAAAAGACTATTGTATTCCTTTTTATGTTTGAGTAGTACTCCATGGTATATATATACCACATTTTCTTAATCCATTCATGAATTGACACACACTTAGGTTTATTCCATATCTTCACAATTGTGAATTGTGCTGCAATAAACATTCAAGTACAGATGTCTTTTTGATAAAATGACTTCTTTTCTTCTGGGTCAATACCCAGTAGTGGGATTGCTGGGTCAAATGATAAATCTATTTCTATTTCTTTGAGGAATCTCCATACTGTTTTCCATAGAGGTTGTACTAATTTGCAGTCCCACCAACAGTGTATAAGTGTTCTTTTCTCTCTGCATTCACGCTAGCATCTGTTGTTTTCTGACTTTTTAATAACAGCCATTCTGACGGGGTAAGGTGATATCTCATTGATGGTTTTAATTTGCATTTCCCTGACTTTTAGTGATGTTGAGCATTTTTTCACATGTTTCTTGGACATTTGTCTATCTTCTTTTGAAAAAGAAAGTTACTATTTAAAAAATAGTAAAAGAAACAGCTAGGGAATTAAAATGGCACACTGTCTATTTGCATATTTACTGAAAATATATCCATTTAATACAGGGGTGAAGAACCTTTTCATGTTGGAAGGCTGCATTAATTTAGCTGTAAACAAATAAGGCTGCATTCAAGAAACTTTAATTACATATACTCCAAAATGTATATTATTTTGTAAAAATCTAACTACTATGTACTTAGCAATTTAAAAAAATAAAACTATTTGTTAATTTTCAAGTTAACTAACCTCTTAATGACTTCGCTGTATCTGCTTTTTGTTGAAAAACATTTGGATATTTGGTTGCAGCATGGAAGTCCACAGGTTCAGTTGATCCTCTAAATAGGTATCAGTAATGTGTGACCTTAAGGGCATCTTGATTTGGGTAAGGTAGAAGAATGTAGATTCGCAGCAATAAGTGGTTGAAAACCAAGAAAGCGTTTTGGGGGCATGCTGTTAAAGGTGTGGGTATTCTACTGCATTTTTCCATATTTCAGTTGGATATTTCTTAGCATCAAACAATGAGAGTTCAATCAATTCCATCTGTAGTTCTTTAGGTGCCTTGGGGATATAATCTGGGTGAAGCTGAAATGCTAATTTGAGTGTGATATCATGATTCTCAAAGTCAACGAACCTTTCATTGTATTCTCCAATTAATAGGTCTATAACAGCTGTGTATTCTTCAAATGATTAATACATATCACATTTTGGATTTAAAGGTACAAATAAGTTGAAAATAAATAGATGGAGAAAAATATACCATGCAAGCAGTAACCAAAATAGAGCTGGAGCAAATCTGCTAATATGAAGCAAAATAGATTTTAAGACAAAAGTTGTTACTAAAGACAAAAGGGACGTTTTATAATGATAATGGGTTAATCAGGAAGACATCAGGAAGACAATTTAAATATGAATATACATAACAACAAAGTTCAATAACACATAAAACACAAATTGAATTGAAGGGAGAGGTAGAAAATTCAATAATAGTGGCTGGAGACTTCAATATCACACTTTCAATACTTGATAGAACAATGAGGCATAAGATCAGTATGTAAATATAAGACTAAAAAATATACTATAGACAAAATAAACCTTATAGATATCTATAGAAGGTTCCACCCCACAACAGCAGAATATAAATTCTTCTCAAGTGCACCTGAAACATTCTTGAGAATAGATCATATTTTAGACTATAAAACAAGCTTCATCAAATATAAGAGTTGAAATCATACAAAATCTGTTCTCCAACCCCATTGGATGAAATTAGAAATCAATAACAGAAGGAAATTTTAAAAATTCAAAAATATGTGGAAGTTAAGTACACTCCTCCAAGAAGAAATCATAAGGCAAATTTAAAAAATACTTTGAGATGAATGAAAGCAAAAATGCAACATACTAATAGTTATGGGATATAGCAAAGGCAGTGCTTAAGAGGAAATTTACTGCTAAAAATACCTATAAGAAAAAGAAAAAAAAAAGTTAAATCAGTAACCTGATCTTTCCTCTTTAGGAACTAGAAAAGAGTGAAATCAACCCAAGGAAAGCAGAAGGACAAAAATAGTAAAGGTTAGAATGGAAATAAATAAAATAAAGAATAGAAATATAACAGTGTAAATTTACTAAACCAATAATTGGCTTTTTGAGGTATCAATAACATTGACAAATCTCTCACTAGATGAACCGAGAAAAAAAGAGATAAAACTCAAATTACTAAAACCATGAAAGGAAGAAATGACATGATGAATAATTTTACATAAATAAAAATAATTTGAAGGAAAAACAATGAATAATTATGTGCCAACAATTTAAATAATCTAAATGAAAGGATGAACAGGAACAAATGAAAGGAACAAATTCCTAGGTAGAAATAAACTTCTGAAACTGAAACAAAAAGACATAGAAAATCGGAATAAACAAGTAAAAGGCTTGAATTAGTGATTTAAAAATTCCATCAAAGAAAAGTCCAGTGTCAGATGGCTTTAATGGTGGATTTTACCAAATGTTTAAAGAAATAACACAAACACTTTACAAACTCTTCTAAAAAATAGAAGGAACACATTCCAACTTATCCTATGATGCCAGTATTATCTTGATAACAAAACCAGACAATGACATCACAAGCAAAGAAAACTACAGGCCAATATCTACTAGGGATATAGATTCAAAGAAAGCAATTACCAAAAACCTACTGCTAACATACTTCATGGTGAA
>VBSM01003200.1:5815630-5899874 GCA_008086735.1 Cheirogaleus medius | reverse complement strand
AACACCTAAGTGGACATGTAGGAATAACATTTGTCAGGTGTTGGGCGAGTGGGAAGGGGGAGGAGAGGATGGGTATATACAAACATAATGAGTAAAATATGCAACATATGGGGTATGGTCATGCTTGAGGCTCTGCCTCGAGAGGGGAGGGGGGCGTGGGCAATATACATAACCGTAATATTTGTACCCCCATAATATGCTGAAATAAAGAAAAAGGCATTCTCACTGGGAAAAGGTGATATCTCATTGATTTGCATTTCCCTGATGATTAGAGACATTGAGCATTTTTTCATATGTTTATTGGCCATTAATCTATGTTCTTTTGAAAGCTTCTGTTCATGTCTTTTGCCCATGATTAAATGGGGTTGTTTGATTTTTTCTTGTTGTTATCCTTGAGTTCTTTGTAGATTCTGGTTATTAGCCTTTTATATGATGTATAGCATGTGAATATTTTCTTCTATTATGTAGGTCATCTATTTGCTCTATTGATTGTTACCTTGGCTGTGAAGAAGCTTTTTAATTTAGCCAAATCCCATTTGTTCATTTTTGTTGTTACTGTCATTGCCATCGGAGTATTCTTCACAGATACTTTGCCTAGGTCTATATCTATAAGAGTTTTTCCAACATTTTCTGGCTCAAACTACTCTTGCAATTGTAATGTGTGGGGGAGGGGCCTCAGCTCCCTGTCAGTCTGAGCTCCAACTGTTTTCTCAGTTGCAGTGGTGAGGGGATGTGCATGGGAGGAAGTGTCTGGATGGAAGAAAGCCTGCAATCCAGCCTCTCATGGGACTCTCCCGGGGGGGCGCCCCTCACAGACTGACCAAACTCCTGGGGTCACTATTTCATCCACTATTCTTTATTTGCCACCATGCTTGAGCTTCAGGAGGGTGGAAAAGCCTTCAATAAATTCATTGGCCCATTATTCACCAATGACACATAGTAGGGGAAAGGGAATCCCCCCTTACCCTTTCACTGGGCTACAAGCCTCTCTGGGTTTGATCCTTGTTGATGTCTTCTCTTCTTTATCTTCCCCTTCTCAGGCTTGCTGTTTTTCTCCGTGGGGTCCCCAGCTGTCTCTGTCTTCTCTCTCTATGATCAACACCTGAGCTGCAACTCTTCTCCCCTCTCCTCAGTCTGATATCCTACTTTCGCATTGGGACAGTCTGACAAACAATGTCTCTGGTTGGCTATCTTGGCTCCATACAGTAAAATTCTAAATTATAAATCACAGTGGACCCTTCAAATAAGGTTGAGAGCCTATATTATATATTAATACAAGATAAGCATGTCATCTCAGCAGCCAGGCTGCTGGGTTTAGTTTGAACTCTGCCACCTACTAAAGTATGACCATAAGCAAGTTACTTAGCCTCTCTGCACACTAATTTCCCAAATAATGATACCTGCCTAACAGGATTATTGTGAAGATTAAATGAGTTCATGCAGATCAATTAGAGAGCATCTAGTACACAGTAAATGTTTAATAAATTACTTATTATTATCATTATTACTTATTGGGTTTTTTTCCCAGGCATATCTATAACCAAGGAGTATGAGGAGTGAATCTATGATACCTGGGGAAGAGTATTTTTAACCATGTATTTGTCTGGCTAGACTTTGTCCAGATGTCTACCTGGACATCTTTCTTGCTAGATATTACCTCTGAGGTCCATTTTGGGAAATTTATGAAGCATTGAATTCTCGCCTACCTTTCACTTTCCACCTGGAGAGAGGTATTAATATTTGAGTTGTTGTATGCCAACCACCACTCCTGGAAAAATTATGACTGGATTGGAGGTGAGAATAGGCAGTCACCTCAGCCTCACCTTCATATAAACATGTCACATTACTATTTCTGCTCTTCTGTAGCTCTTCTGTACCCAGCTAGATGTGAGTAACTGCCAGGAAGACTTTCACACAGAGTTCTAAAGAGAGATCAAAGCAAAAGGCCTTTCTTCCTTTGATTCAACAATCAAATACTACCTACAGATTGCCTACTTTTTTTTTTTTTTTTTTTTTTTTGGTCATCTTTCTAGGCTCTCTTCATATGTATGCTCTATTTATAGTAGAGCCTCTGAATTTTGAATCTCATTATGATGTCTTAGAGCAGTGGGTCTCAAACTGTAATCCCCAGACTAACCATAATAGCAATGTCTCAATACTTATTGAAACAAAAATTCTTAGGCCTTACCCCAGACCTACTGACTCAAAAACTCTGAGGCTGGGGCTCAGCATTTTGTGTCATAATAAACCATTCAGGTTATTCTGGTGCAAGTGAAAGTCTGTAAATCACCAACTTAGAGAATAATTCTATGGACCTAGTTCACCAGATTTGTTTCTTAATAAGTTTACAACTTTAGGCGAGTTTTGAAGGATACAAAAACCTTTTTTCTCTCTTCAGAAAGTTTCTGATTTTCCAGACTATAGCCCCAATAAAGATTCAAGGAAAGCTTAATTTCACAGAGTTGAAAAATGAATTATGTTACACTGTATTTGCCTCTTCCTAAATCACTAAAATCCCCTGTGAGGACTCACAGGAATCATGATTTAAAGGACACCAAAAATACCTTTGTTTATTATTTTCCAGAAATATTATTACCATTAAAACTAGTACTCTAATGGTATTTCTCATCATTTCACTCAAATAAATAGATGCTTCAATTATCCATTACTGCATAATAAGCCATTCCAGAAATTTAGTGGCTAGGGGGAAAATGCTTCTATTTTCCCATAATTCTGCAGGGCAGGAATTGGACAGGGATCAGCTGGGTGGTTCTTCCGCTTATGTGTCATCATCTGGGATATCTTACAGGGTTACATTCCACTCAAATGCCATCTGGGGCTGGAATAGCCAAAATGAATTCACTTATGTATCTGGTAGCTTGGGCAGGGATAACTGGGATATTGGGAGCCTGAGACTGATATCTATCTCTCCCTATTCCACCCCACTCTCTTTTTCTCTCGCCCTTCCCACCAGCCATCCTACCCCCATGGATACTTAGGCTTATTTTCATGGTGACTGAATCCCAAGAATGAGCATTTTAAAGTGGTGACAGCAAAAACTATATATCTCTTAAGGCCAAGCATTGGAAGTTTCACAGTGTCACTTCCACTGGATTCAGCTGATCAAAACAAGTCACAGGGCTAGCCCAGACTCCAGGGAAATTAACTCCACTTCTTGATGGTGAAGCAGCATAGTCATAATGCAGAAGACCATGGGGGATGAGATATATGGTTGTGGCTATCTTTGGAAATATAGTAGAATGCAGATATAGTGACAAGAAATTATATTCGAGCAAGTTTATCTGAATATTATTTATAAAAGTAGAAAGATAGAATCAACTTAAATATACAATTGTAAGGGACTGGTTTAATTATTTCATCACTAAAAATCTGGTTTTAGATTTTCTTTAAACATTTTAAAATGCACTGTACTCAACACTGGGAATAGATATAGAAATAGAGAAACATGATTCCTACTCCAAAAGAAGAAGAAACAGAAATATACATCAATATTACTAAATATGTCAGAATGAGCTAGATAGAGGTACACTAGATGAACATGCAGAGGGGGGTTTTAATCCCAACAGAGGGGATAAATGAAGACTTCCTATCTTTTTTAGTTTCTGTAAATCTTTAGAAGACGCAACTTCACAGGTTCTTTAAGAGAAGGAATAAGTGAATATGAGAGGAAATGGTGCTAAATACAGTGGCACTGTTGCATATAGAAGGTTTTACTTTCAAGTACTGGAACTAAGTGTGCTCAGTCAATAAAAGATTAAAAATAAAGAACAGGCTAAATTGTGTGGGTGGCTGATGCAGATCTCCATTCTACTCCTTAAGCTGAGGACCAAGGTTGAATGTGAGGACCAAAACTGGCACAAACTCATTCTCACTTCCCAAATGTCTCTCAGAAACAACAAAATCCCACACTTAAAGAGATTCTAGTGTTTAAAGAAGAGGTTTATTTTTTAATAACTTTTTTCCCAGATGTGGAAACTGAGGACCAGAGTAGTTAAAATCTAGAACCCTTCAGTCCTACCTCTGTCTCTTACAGTTCCCTCCCTCTTCCACACTGTATTTCTGTAAGGATTCCATAATTCTCAGTTGCTGCACTGTCCCTCACGGGGATAACAAGATTGCAAGTGATTTCTTTCAAGACTATTCTATTTAGCTGCTTAAGCATCTTCATAAATCTGCTTCTCTCCTGACAGTAAACAGAATAGTTTCTCAGAGGATTCTCTGGCTTCAATTGCTACACACTTATTTAAACTATTGGATTTGGCATTGAGGGCAGGATCTTTTCACTGGTTTGCAGGAAGTACATGAGCAACCCTGACATATGTCAACCTCCACTACAACAGGGAAAGTGGGCACTTGTGTGAGCCCTGATCTCTCTGTACCTGTTTTTCCCACTCTCACACTAACTTGCAGGAAAAGAAAGCAATAATTTATGCATATTGCCACATGACATACAGGCACTTCACAGATAATTCTGTTTTTTACAAATTGAAGGTTTGTGGCAATTCTATGTTAAGCAATTCTTTCAGTGTCATTGTGCCAATAGAATGTGCTCACTTCCTGTCTCTGTGCCACATTTTGGTAATTCTCACAATATTTTAAACACTCATCTTACTATTATATCTGTTATGGTGACCTGTGATCAGTAATCTTTGATGTTACTATTATAATTGTTTTGGGATGCCATGAATCACACTCACATAAGATGCCAAATTTAATTGATGAATATTATTTGTGTTCTGACTATTCTACTGTGTTCCCCAGTTTCTCTCCCTCTCCTTGAGCCTTTCTATTATTTGAGAAATAGCAATATTGAAACTAGGCCAGAGAACAACCCCACAATGGCCTCCAAGTGTTCAAGGGAAAGGAAGAGTCATAGGTCTGTCACTTTAAATCAAAAGTTAGAAATGATTAAGCTTAGTGAGGAAGGCAAGTCCAAAGCTGAGATATGTCAAAAATTAGGCCTCTTGTGACAAACAGTTAGCTAAGGTGTGAATACAAAGGAAATGTCCTTAAAGGAAATTAAAAGTGCTACTCCAGTGAACACATGTATGATAAGGAAGCAAAACAGCCTTATTGATGATGTGGATAAAATTTTAGTGGTTTAGATAGAATTTGAAATGAGTCACAACGTTCCCTAAGCCAAAGCCTAATCCAGAGAAAGGTCTTAACTCACTTCAATTCTATGAAGGCTGAGAGAGGTGAGAAAGTTGCAGAAGAAAAGTTGGAAGATAGAAGAAGTTGGTTCATGAGGTTTAAGGAAAGAAGCCATCTCCATGACATAAAAGTGCAAGGCAAAGAAGCAAATGCTTTTGTACAAGCTGCAGCAAGTTATCCAGAAGATCTAGCTAAGATAATTGATAGAGGTGGCTACATTAAAGAATAGATTTTCAATGTAGATGAAATAGCCTTCTCTTGGAAGAAGAGGTCAACTAGGGCTTTCATAACTAGAGAGAAGTCAAAGCCTGGCTTCAAAGTTTCAAAGGACAGGCTGACTCTCGTATTAGGGCTAACACAGCTAGTGACTTTAAGTTGAAGCCAAGAGTCATTTACCACTCTGAAAATCCTTGAATACTTAAGAATTATGCTAAATCTACTCTGTCTATGCTTTATAAATGAAGCAATAAAACTTGGAAGATAGCATATCTGTTTACACATGGTTTACCGAACAATTTAAGCCCATTATTGAGACTTACTGTCCAGAAAAAAAGATTCTTTTCAAAATATTGCTGCTCATTGACAATGTACCTAGTCACCCAAGAGCTCTAATAGAGATGTAGCTTTAGTGCCTGCTAACACAACATCCATTCTGCAGCCCATAGATCAAAGAGTCATTTCTACTTTCAAGTTTTATTCTTTAAGAAATACATTTTTATAAGGTTATAGCTGCAATAAATAATGGTTTTTCTGATGGATCTGGGAAAAGTCAATTGAAAATCTTCTGGAAAAGATTTCACCATCAGAGATGCCATCAAGGACATTTGTGATTCATGGGAGGAGGTCAAAATATCAACATTAATAGGAATTTGGAAGAAGTTGATTTCTACCCTCATGGATGAATTTGAGGGGTTCAAGAAGACTTCAGTGGAGGAAGTGCAGATATAGTAGAAATAGCAAGAGAACTAAAACTAGAAGTGAAGCCTGAAGATGTGACAAAATTGCTGCAATCTCATGATAAAAATTAGTGGATGAGGAGTTGCTTCTTATGGATGAGGAAAAATAGTGGTTTCTTGATATAGAGTCTACTCCTGGTGAAGATGCTGTGAACGTTGTTAAAATGACAACGAAGGATTTAGAGTATTCCATAAACTTAGCTGATAAAGCAGTGGCAGGGTTTGGGAGTGTTGCTTCTAATTTTGAAAGAAGTTTTACTGTGGGTAAAACGTTATCCAACAACATCACATGCTACCGATGAAATCTTTCGTGAAAAGAAGAGCCAATTGATAAGACAAAGTTCATTGTTGGCTTATTTTACGAACTTGCCACAGCCACCCCAGCCTTCAGCAACCACCACCTTCATCAGTCAGCAGCCATCACTGTCGAGACAAGACTACCCACCAGCAAACAGAATAGGACTCATTACAGGCTCAGATGATCATAGGCATATTTCAGAAATAAAGTGTTTTTAATTAAGATATATTCATTGCTTTTGAGATATAATGCTATTACACACTTAATAGACTACAGTATAGTATAAACATAACTTTTATATGTACTGGCAAACCAAAACATTGGTATGACTCATTTTATGGTGATTTTGCTTTATTGTGGTACCTGGAACTGAACCCACAATATTTCTGAGATGTGTCTGTACTTGATACTGAGTCCCACCTCCTGGAACCTGTGGAGAATGGAAGATAATTCTGAATATTATTGATAGTATTATTAATAGTACTCCTTTGATCTCAGCTCTGAGTATTATTAATAGTACTCCCTTGATCTTAGCTCTCTAAGTCCCTCAGCCCTGGGGACGCACTGGGCAGCCATTCTCCCTTTTGTTTTTGTTGTGTTTATTTCTTTGATCTGTGGGCTGCAGAATGGATGTGGCGTTAGGAGGCATGAAAGCAATATTAATATCCCAGCGAGCTTTGAAAAAAAATGTATAGAAGGAAATTAGATAAATAAAACAAAGTAAATGTACTCCATACAAAACTGTAATCCAATGTATAATAATAATAGATATTAACTTAAATAATATTAAAGATTCAAAAAATATCTTCTCCCATAACCAACCCTTACCTGACATTCTCATAGAGGTCATTTGCCTGCTTTAACTGGAATATTACCTACTCCTACTCGATAGCTATATATTTTTTAGATTCCATAATTAACAAAATTGAGAACAATTTTTTAAAAAATGGTCATGTGTTTCAGGGTCTTTAAATACCTAGATAAAGAAAGCTAAGCTGGCTTCACTGAGTTCCAAAGCCTCATTTTGCTCTTGTTCGTTATTTAGCACCTTCGGGTTACATGCTTGCTTGCTGCATCCAGATATAACCCTTCCTACTAATTGGAGAATCAGCCACTTGTCACATATTTTACTATACTGCCAGCATTAGACATGTGGAAGAGTCTTCTCAGATCTATCATAAGCAGGGAGCCAAGGAGGAATCAAAAATAATAATTATCTCATAGCAAGCACTGTTGTTTCCCAGCCTCTGGGATGGCATTTACATGAGAACTGACTTCTGTTCCTTCCCCAAATTGTTGTTCCTTCCTCCAAGTTGCCATCTGCTTCTGTTCCTATAGTTCACCACCTCCTCAATTAACCTTTGTTTTCTTCAAGTTATTCTCTAAGTCGGAGTATTCATTTACTATTGCTGCTTTAACGAATTACTACAAATTTTGTGGCTTAAAACTACACATATTTATTATCTTACAGCTCTGTAGGATGGAAGTCCAGCACAGGTCTCCCTGGGATAATATGAGGGTGTTGACAGGGCTCGTTTCTGGAGGCTTGAGGAGAGAAGCCTTTTCGGGGCTCTTCCAATTTCTAGATTTTGCCCACATCCCTTGGCTCATGGCTCCTTCCTCCATCTTCAAAGCCAGCAACATCACGTCTGTCTGATCATCGCTCTGGAGTCGCTTGTCACAGCTGGGAGAGGCTCTCAGCTTTTAAGGAGCCATATGATTAGATTGTACCCACCTGAATCATCAAGGCTTATTTCCCCATCTCAAGGTCCCTAATCTTAGTCACACCTGCAATGCTCCTTTTGCCATGGAAGGTACCACATGTACAGGTTCTGGAGATTAGGGCATAAACACCTTTGGGGGTCATTATGTTGCCTGTCGCAGCTGGCTTCTGGCCATCCCCTTCCTCTCCTTGCTTCTACTTCACTACCTGGTAGATTCCTGTATACACGGAAACGCCTTACCTCCATCTCCTAATCCTTGTCAGGAACCAAAGGCAGATTTCCCCCAGAAGGCAGGCTTCCAGATCATTCATCCCTGTTTTCTTTGACGTGCATAGTTGCAGGAAGTAGACTCAGATGGAGATTTGTGTGCAGGAGGTTTACTGGGAAATGCTCTCGAGATCCGCATGCTTCTGTGTGGAGGGAAGAGAGGGAGGCAGGACTGGGCTGACGGGAAAAGATGAACTCATTACAGTCACAATAAGGTTCTCAGCCAACCGACAGGGAGCTCCCGGCTGGAATGGCCTTTCTGAACTGCCTTCCACCTGCGGTTCTTTGCACAGAGCAAGCACATCCTCTCCACAGATGCCAGCTGTTCCTGGGGAAGGGGGCATGACCCCAGGCTAGGCACAGAAACCCACTGTAAGGGGTCAGTCCCCAGCACTCCCAGCGATGAATGTTTTGGAGAATGAGTGTCTTAGTCCCTAAGGGTGAGGGATGGGCATCAAAGTCAGGGAACAAAGACAAAAGACTGGGGCCAGGAAAACAAGATGAAAGATTTGGGAGCAAATGGAGGTGGGACGGCCTAGTATTTCCTGTACAAATAACTTCTCCTTGCTATTGTTCCTGTGTATGGGCCTATGTAAGATGTCAGGCTTAACTATCAGGAAAGGAACGGGGTAATGATCTCATTCCTGCTACTTCCCTCTTATCTTGTATGATTTCTGTCTCATCTTTTATCTTTAGTCTAATAAGCCTGGGTACGTGTATCTATGTGTATTTTGTGGCAAGCCATGGCAAATTCACACTTAATGTAGAAATGCTGTAAAACATATATAAACCATCATATTTGTGTGTGTCTATACACACACATGTTCAATAAATTTTTGTGGTTATTTTGGATGGGAAGTATCCTGGAAGGTGGTTTTGAGATAACTAAAAGTCTAGTCCGAAGTTGCTTTTGTTTAAAGAAAAAAAAAACTGAAAATGAAGAACCTAGCTCTTAAGTAACTCCCAGAATTAGAATAAGCTCACACAATTTATTTTTCACATATAAGTCTAGAAAATTTTAATAAATTTAATAATTAAAAAATGTGGAAAGGGAAAATTGTCCCTAATCTGGCCTGGGACAGATCTTTTAAATCACAACCTCCTTCTGGGAAGAAATTAGCATTTCTGATAAACTGCTTAAGCAATTTTCAGATAAACTTTTAATGGTATTAAGACCTCTTCTGGGAAACCAGTTTTCATCTCACTCGGCTGAACGATAGTCAAGAGTTCAATGAACTTTGGCCAGACATCTCTTTTTTTCTTCCTTTTCACTAAAAAAGATATCTACCATAAAGAGAGAAAGCTTCAGATTGTCTAATTTAGGATCTTTTCCCTTTTAACGATTTGGAAATAAAATTTGATCAATGTATATAATAAAATTTTTTGAAAAGAGTCTTTTTTAAATAGGAAGTACTTCATTAATATTAGGTACCATTTAGAAACATAACATCCTTAAACATTTTAAGCTACAGTTGAGAATTTAATATATGTGATTTCATTTATTAAATATAATATTTATAATGGTTGAAAATTTTTGAGTACTTATGTAATTCTGATAAATTTACTAAATTAAATTTAAAAATAAAATAAATCCATATCGATAAATGTTCTAATACTATACATAAACTTACTGAGATTTCAAGTTAAGATCTCAAGTTCAAATTATTACACACTTGCATGTTTTAAACTGGAGTCACAAGCCTGACCTCTTATTTTAATATGCCAAATTCTTCAAAACATTTCAGATATTTAAAATACCAAATAGGTACAGTTTGCTTAACAACATGGCAAAATAATAATAATTTCATGGATATGATTTTCTTAAACATTTTGATACTTAATTCTAAATCATCCCAGGGCTAAAAAAAAAAAAATTACACATAATGAAACAATTATGACAGCCAACACAGTTTTGGAGTTTACTTTCCCATTTCTGATTCTTAAACCCAAAATTTGCTTTTTGATGAATAGTGGCAAAAAAAACCCCAAAATAATAAAATAGACCAGAACATATTGACCAAGAAGCAATGGATTATTATCTGGGATTCTGATGGCACCCCCCCCCATGTTTATATGTAGGATCCAACAGAACCCTCCTAACTTAAAATAGGCAGACATTGGAGCATGTTCTTAGACTTGAGTCATATCATTACCAAACTTTCAAATGAAACAAGCATCTATATTCCCCACTGAGGAATCATTAATACATTCCATTTGATTTTGCATTTTTCTAGTGAAATATCTCTCCATTCCAGGTCTAAAGACCCATTAGCTTGAAGGAGTTTCACATTATCTCAGTATCATATAGATTTAGCAGAGATTAAAATGATATACAAATGGCTGCATATGTCTCCCTTGGATCTGTATGATTATTAAATCACACTTTCCAGAGTCATACTGTGGACATTATTCTTTCTCTAAGCTCTTGAATTTCTTGCTTCCCTTGACTGAAAACAGTGTCAACAAGCCTTATGTTTCTCTCTGCAAAGTGAGAATGTTATTCAACTCACAAGTTTGTTGCGAACACTTAATATTTGTAAAATGTGTTTGTAATAAAATTAGTATTGCGGTTTTTTTTACCACAACTACTAACTAGCCTTTATTGAGTTTTCATTATAGTCAGATACTACCATAGGGCTTTAGATTACCTGATTAAACCTCCAAACAATGCTATGTAATAGATAATAGTAATCTCTACTTCAGAACCAGGGCTTTGAGAGCCTAAATAAGATGCCCATGGTTGTTGATACTAGTGGAACCAGAATTTAAAGCTAGATATGAAAGGCTGTAAGGATGGCTCTTTTCACTTCTATTCTATATGAGCAATGATTTTTTTTAAAAAGGAGTCTTACACCGTAAGTGCTCTAAGCAAACCAGGCAAGCGGTGATCAGTGATCAGTCTAAACTGCAGCATCCAAGTCTTGTTACAGAGGCAGTCCACAATTTCATTCACCATCCTTTTATTTTCTTACTTCCACAAATGGCCTTTTATTATTATTTTGCTGTTCTATCTTTGCAAAGCTTATATTTAATAACTATATAATAATCTGTTCCAAGACCAGGAATATACTTTACATTGTTTGGGACTCCTTGGTGACATGCAAAATCACTCCATAGACATGGTAAGTGCTAAGAAAGTAGCTATTGAATAAATGGGGCAAACAGTTAAAAAGAGGACCATGTATTTATGTTATTTAGTACTTCATGCAGAAGAGATATTTTATGGGGGAAAAAATAAATCCTCAAAAATTTATGATTTCTTAATTCTACTCTACCCCAGGCATTTTTTGGTTCTGTACACTAGGCATTAGTTCTATAATACACTAGATATTCACACACACTTTATTTATTCCAGCGTTTCAATAACCTACCGAGACAGGCTGGATTACCATTATTTATCATTGCTGTTGTGACACTAAAGAAGTTAAGAGATTTGTGAAAGGATAAAGATGAAGTAAACATCAGGACCAGACTTTGGAGTCTAGTGTGTCTGATTTCACTAGTAAAAGAAAAGATCCTTTCTCTTAATCATAAAGTGAGTATTGAAAGCTATTTACTGTTGAAATTATTTCCTACCTAACTACTGTTCTTATTAGAACATTTTTACAAAGTTCTTGTATTCCTCAACTAAGCTGATTTAAATGTAATACCCTCGTACTGGATCAGCCATGCGAGAAAATGTAAAATGTGCCAAATTGATCTCAATGCTCTCCCACCCCACTTTTGGTGGACACCCTTCACCCTCTGTCACTCAGCGGTTCTTCAGAGATTTCCGGTGATACCATTCACATCCTTCTTAAACAGATCTACAGTGGAACTTTACTGATATATCATTCTCAACATGATTAAAATTGAACTCACCTTCTTTTCAACTGCCTCAAATAAACCTTGTTTCTTCTCTTTCTCTTCTGTCCTCTCTCTCAGCTAGTACCTTACCATCCATTCATTTGCTCTATGCAGATGGTCATTAATTGACTGTCCCCTCCCCTCAAGTTCCCACCTCTAATCAATCACCAAAATTTTTTGACTCTACCTCTTACCATCCTTAGAATGTGTTCATTTTTCTCCATTCCTATAGTTAGTATCATAGTTCAGTCAATATCTTGTTTTTCCTTGGATTAATAAAAATGCATCTCATATATTTCTCTATCTTGTGTCATGCCATTTGAGTTTTTCACATTGCAAGCAAAAATATCTTCTAAAAGGCAAACATGTTCTGATTGTGTTCCTTTTTAAAACTGTCACCATTTCTAAGAATTCAGGGGCAAAATATGTGTCTGGCTCTGATACACTTTCAAGCCTTATATCACACCATTCACCTCTTCCTCCAAACTATTTTTGAGCCAGAATTAGCCATGTTTTCTCTTGCTTTGTGGCATTAGCCTTGCTCTGCTTGGAAAACATATCACATGCTTTATCTCCTGGTTACTTTCTACTCATCTTTCAAATTCTCAGGTAAATAATGACTTGCTAATAAAATCCTTGCTGATGGTATGATCTTAATCTCCTCTAACAGGATTATATGAACTATCTAAATACTCTCATGGTAAAATTAAGGACTCCCTTATTTGTGCTTCCATTGCAATTTTGTATTTCTCTGTTTTCATCCCCATTCATTGTATTGGTTCCCGTATACTGAGTATTGGACAGAGGTCTGGAACATAGTAGGCATTCATAGCATGTTCACTTGCACTATTAAACTCGTTCATTATATTTATTATTCGCTTAATGTAAGGAAACTCCAGATAGCTGAAACACAAATTTTTAATCAGTCCTTCCTATATTAGAAATTATAAATGTAAAGCAAAAATGAGAAAATAATAAATCATTCTAACTAAAAGTAGAACGTTAGGCTTATATGAGTTTGAACAATATGAGGAAATTAATAAGATTAATGTAGAAATGTTTTTAATAAAATTGTGCTAAGTGAATAAAGGAATAGTTAATGAAAAACCTATTTATAAAATTCTTATATGACATATGGTATATATTTTACTTTCCTTCTGTTTCTATCTCCTTTTAGAACATAGCTGAGTGTTCTATTGGATGGCCTTTTGGGTCAATTTGATTAATTTAAACAAGTGGGATACTGAAAATTAGATTAAAAAAGGAAATATTAAAGTTAAAGATAACAGAGAAAGAGTTATAAAACAGCACAGTTTGGTGCAAGTGGGGGAATATAAAATGCTCAGCTAGAATAAAAAGTTCATTTGTTTGACATTGTGGCATGTGTCTGTCACTGCACTTATCATCTTTCTAAAAACACAAAAGTCAACATAGGTTTATTGAATTTTATATTGAATAGGTGAGATGCAAATGTTAACATAAGTATTCTACAGAAAACTTCTGGTGGGTAACACAGGTTTCAGCATTTTTTCTCTTATATTTTTTTTAATTTCAAAGTATTATACGGTACAAATATTTTTGGTTACATGGATCGCTTTTATAATGCTAGAGTCATCAGCATGCCAGTCACCTAGATATTGTTCACTGTACCCATTAGGTAGGTTTTTACCTGTCCACTCCTCCCCACTCTTCCCTGGTTAATTTCCATTGAGTTTTACTTCCCTCAGTCTATACACATGTACTCATCAGTTAGTTTCAATTTACTGGTGAGTACATGTGGTGTTTGTTTTCCCATTCTTGAGATACCTCACTTAGGATAATGGTCTCCAGTTCCATCTATATTGTTATATAGGCATTAAGTCATCCTTGTTCATGGCTGCGTAGTATTTCATGGTATACATATACCATGTTTTGTTAATCCATTTATGAATTGATGGGCATTTGGTTTGATTTCACATCTTCACAATTGTGAATTGTGCTGAAATAAACATTCTAATGCGGGTGTCTTTCTGATACAATGACTTCTTTTTCTTTGGGTAAATACCCAGTAGTGGGATTGCTGG
Source organism: Cheirogaleus medius (assembly GCA_008086735.1). Taxonomy (NCBI): domain Eukaryota; kingdom Metazoa; phylum Chordata; class Mammalia; order Primates; family Cheirogaleidae; genus Cheirogaleus; species Cheirogaleus medius. The sequence continues at coordinate 5,885,545 of VBSM01003200.1, read as the reverse complement.
ATCAAGTGGTAGGTCTACTTTTAGTTCTTTAAGGAATCTCCATATAATTTTTCAAACAGATTGTACTAATTTGCAGTCCCACCAACAGTGTATAAACATTTCTTTCTCTCTGGGCTTTTTAATAAAGGCCATTCTGCCTGGGGTCAGGTGATATCTCATTGTGGTTTTAATATGCATTTCCCTGATGATTAGTGACACTGAGCATTTTTTCATATGTTTATTGGCCATTGGTCTCTCTTTTTTTGAAAACTTCTGTTTTCGTCTTTTGCTCACTTTTTAATGGGGTTGTTTGATTTTTTTCTTATTGATTTGCTTGAGATCTTTGTAGATTCTGGTTATCAGCATTATTTTGACCAATTTAGTAATAGGGTTTTTGTTTGTTTGTTTTTGTTTCATTTTGCTTTTGTTGTGCAACAAACTTTCACTCAATATTGGTAACATATTTTATTTACATGCCCTGAAACCTTCACAAATGACTCAGTTATAGATCAGTAATTCATGCTTTTTTATTCTTCAATTTTATTACCTAAACTTACTCTTCTAAGCATCATTTTATGTTTCTAGTTAAATATAAGTGAAAATTGATTGGAGTATTTCTCAATGGAATTTTATCTTTATTTCATCATAATTGCTTCATATTTGAATAATGACAGATGAACTGCCTCATTCAATTGCAGTTTTAAGGCTTTGAAGTCACAATAACAGCACAGGATTTAAATCCTGAAGCCATTATTATAGCAGAAAAGACATTGGGGAAAATGAAAACTTATGGTGCTATAATTTGCTGGGAGAAAAAAAGACTCCAATGGTTAAAACATATTATTTCCTGGACAATTTCTAACCTAAGACATTATGGCACAAGAGTGAGCTGGACAGTTACATCGTGGTCCCACCTTCCTAAATTACTTCTAGAACAATATTTTATAAATCCTGAGCCAAAAATTCACATAGCAAGTAAATGACACCACAATTATTTTGCTTCAGGATGAAGCAGTATCTGAGTGGCATTTATGATTCTATTCAGCAACAATTCAGTATTTCACCAATAGAGAGTTTATCAGATCTTTTTCTTTTTTTCTCTTTTTCTCTGACATTTACATCAAGAGCTGAGTCCTTGTTAATACTCCAAGGTATACATTTCAAAGTTCTCTTTGTCTTCATATTTAGTTTTGAGTAATGAATCAAACAATATGTAAAAGCTAAAAGTAAAACACAGATCCTGCATTTAAAATTTCATTACACATAGCTGATGTATTTGGTGGTGGCTGATTGATACATACAGCGCTTTAATTTCTTGATTAAGATGCTATATTTATGACAATGTGGTATCAAAAGTTTTTCAAGCTCTCAGTATACAGTGGCATGAGATGCAAAGTAAACAGAATAAATGAAAACATGAAAAGCATACTTAGAGTGATTCAGAGTACACAAAATTATATACTTAAGAGGGAATATTTATAAAGGACTATAATGAATAATATGAACATGAAAACAGCTCCCATTTGAAATTATATAATAGAAAGACTCCCTTTTAATGGAGATTTTTTTTTCTTTTTTTTTTTTAATTTTTTATTTCAGCTTAATGGAGATTTTCTTCAGTCATTTATTAAAGCAGGTTGAGAGAAGCTAAATAGGTCAGCAACTTTCTATAAGAATGAAACCATATGGAATGAAATTAATTATATACATTATAAAAATTCTATTTTGTATTAATACTAAATTTTCTGAAGAAAGAAAACCCACTAAATATCAGTTTCCAGGCTAATGGCAGTACATCATTTAATATTTCTTCCAAAAAGCATCAGGGCACTATAAATGAAGCACTCCATGGTGCAGCAAAACACCTATTTCTGCAATTGCACAGATGTTTCAATCTCCATGCTAATGGAGTCTGTTTAAACTCTCAAACTTTGCTTGTTTACATCTTAATGCTGTTTAACTTCTCAGATGTCCTGTCATTTGGGCTCTAGAGGAAGTGAAATTATTTGAGTGCTCAATCTATGCACCCAGTCAACTTCTTCATTTTGTTGTGGACTATTTAGGAGACCAGTGTGGTCTTCTGGGCCTTGAGAATGAATCTATGAATCTATAACTTAAGGAAAAAAACACATAACATACCATGGCAAAGCCCATATGCATGTACACTTGATTGACTATTAGTTATTTTCCCAAGATATTTTTATGTTTTATTTTATTTTTTCTCATCCTGTCCTTTTTCAATCGTTTTAGATTCTGGCCTGATTTGAGGAGATCTTTGTTTGGTACATTTTATCTCTGAATTTAATTTGGTCAAGATGCATCAAGTTGATTGATTAATTCCAGATTCTATGACTTAATTTATAGTGAGTCAGATTACCGTTTGCCAGCTTCTCTCTCTTGAGTTTTTTTTTTCTTTAAAAAAGATCAGGCACTTAGAAGTAGAAGTTAGTAGCAATTGGAGTCTAGAGATGGGCAAGAAGGAAGATGAAGAAAAACTATATGGGAATATATCAAAGTCCGATTGCCTTTCTGTGCCCAAATGCACAGGTTGATAGCTGGTATCACAGACCTACGAAAAAAACACTCCTCTCCCCACTTAGCTCCTAAATCTGCTCTTAACATTTGCAGAGCCTACAGCAGGAGTACGAATAAAGACCCTTATACCATAGTGCTAAATATTTAAAAGTTGTAAAACAAACTGTTGATAAAACACAGTTTTATCTTCCTACCTTGACATATATTCCTTAACAATGACCTAGAAAATTAAATTCCAAGGTAGAATTGTTGCATTCCTTGGAGTCTATCCTGAAATGAGGGTGCAGGACAACAATGCCCCTGCCCTTGGTCCTCAGTTTGAGCTCTGCTCTCTCTTTCCATCCTGGGCTCTGTCCCACAGCTCGAGGGACCTCATTGATATGAATGTCCAAGCTTTATCCAACTCTTCTTCCAAAACAGCTATCTCTTATTAAACTCTGAGGCCTGCTGGTACACACAGCCTGGCAGAGTGGCCTGTCGTTGGAAAGATAGTTGCAGGGAAGGGGCTTTTCTAAGATCTGGATGCAGGCTCAGGGCTCTTTGGGCAAGAAAATTCTAAATCTTCAGTACCTACAGATGTTTAGGGGGACAGAAACGTGGACTCCAGCTGGGCACATGTCCCTGATTCTGAGGACTCATCACCCTGTGGAAAGGGAAATGGCCAGAAAAAAACTAGAGTAAAGTCCTCTAAAATGGGGGTCTCATTTCAAGGCAGGGGCTCCACTTGTCTCAGTTGCATGTCAGAGAAGAAGCCACCTAAAGTCATTTATATTAAAATGTGAATGGACAATGATACTGATCTTTCAGTAGGGTTGAAATGTCTTCCTAGTTCGGAAACAAAAGAGGTCACCATCTTTGCATTTTAAAGATCCGTTTGTAAAGTGGTTGTTTGAAACTTGGAAGGTGCAAAATGGCAATTCTGATGTCAGGTGGGTGAGCAAAAGTCAGCTTAGTTTACAATATAGTTGAAATACTATTGAAAAGAAAATGGGAAATGACACTAACCTTGACAGCACAAGTTAATTACATTACATATAGAAACATAAAAGGAAAGAAAACCCAGATGTCTTTTAGTTTCCTGTAATTCTTCATAAAATCTGAAACCTTTCAGTATACACTTTTCATCATAACTTTGTTTTTTTAATTTAAAAAATTTTTTTTAATTTCAGCATATTATGGGGGTACAAATATTACGGTTATGTATATTACCCATGCCCCCTCTTCCCCCCTCGAGCCAAGCTTCAAGCGTGACCATCCCCCAAACATTGCACATCTCACTCATTATGTCTGTATATACTCTTCAGCATAACTTTGTTCGCTAATGTCTCCATTCAGATCAGAGTCTCCTTGAATCAGGAAACGTTGTAATTCGAGAAAAGAGCTTGGAGAGCACCGTGTGGGCCTTATATTGTTCTGTCAGTTGGAATCGAGCTTTTCCTGCTGGCAGGGCTGGCACCAAGCTAGCGTGGGTGCAGGGCTATACCTGCTGTTTATGGGCAATATCTACTAATGATCGGTCAATGGCTATGTCTTGCTAGTATTTAAATATTTTGAATATTACCCTTATTTGTTGGATCTGTCTATTGCCTTCAGGGGAAATGAAAGAAGTAAATTACCTGAGACATAATCTCAAACAAGCCATACACTAGAAAATGGGAAATATATTTTAAATATAGAAAAATCTTGCAACAAGTCAGAATCAGATATAAAATGAATGGTATTAGTCTCCCACTATTTAATGTTTCATTATGAAGCAGGCTAACTTTCTTTCATCTTTTGAGGAAAGTGGGTAGAAGGCAAGCACAGGAAGCACTGACTCAGAAAACAAAATGTATTCTACATTTGCAGTATATTTTTCTGCCCAAATCTCCCAAGATTTGGCTTATGGAAGTAACCAAGGCTCCAACTAACTACAGCGCCATGTACCTGTGAGATTTCTGAATTTATTGGCCTCTGCACAGGAAGTCCAAGGCAGCCACAAAACCCAGAATGTTCCCCATCTATATTTAGCCTGATGTAAACCAGTGCCACAAGGTGGCACCAAACCACAGATGAAACCAACACCCGTTTAGATACTTTAGGTAGATGGATCTCCTGGAACATGTCAGCCCCTGTCATTTTTTTAACCGCACGATAATACAATCCTGGATTTTGCATGGTTTTTTTTTTATTGTTTGGGTCCTATTTATCTTGTCTTAGAGGTATTTTACTCTACAAATAAATAAAACAAGAGGGGAATGAGATGGAGATAGTCAATCAGTAAAGTCAAATGGGAAAGTTTGGATAATAAGATAATAAGGTGTGGAAGAGACACAGCAGGTTTGAGTTTGGACAGTAGAAGGTCTAGTAACTGTGAAGGATGCCTATATGCAATTCTACAAACTGGAGAAGGATTTGGTTGTCTTCCCATATTGGCAGCATTTTCTTACTGCTTGACATTGCTCTGTATTAGCCAATATCTCAAGAAGTAAGGTTATCCCTAAATTAAGTGAAATAATAAAATAGCCACAATCCATCCATCAGAATGATATTCGTTAGCACAGATTGTATAACAAACTTTTGATGGCTCTCCTTTGATTTAAGAATAAAGGATGAGTATCCAGGAATAACAAGATCTCAAACTGGACCTTGGCTTAATCACAGGACTTTACCTTCCTTTGGCTTCTTGATGTGTGTGTGTGTGTATACATACATCTATATATGTATAGATGTATGTATATATATACACACATACATACGTGTAAGCTCTAGACACACAGAGCTATTTTTTCATTAGTTATGTAGGTTTTACTTGTCTATAGTTGAAGATAGAGTATCTTGCTAGATTTTGTGATCCATAAATTCAAAACTAACAGCAATTGTATTATTTAAAATTAATACAATTTGATTAAGACATTAATTAATATAATATTTAGCTAAGCCTTTATTTTGAAGACAAGAAATATCCATTTCCCCCTTCTTCCTATATAACAGAATCCTAATTTTCTTTTTGGCTACTAGTGTTCCCAGCTAAGAGACAATATTTACACACTTTTTGGGGGGTGGTACTCATAGTGGTCAAAGTGATAAAACAAAATTGTTAATTGGAACATTTGAGAGAATGCATTTTTGATCATCCACCTTTTTTATGCTTCAAGGAGCTCAGTCATGAAGGCAGGAGATAAGAGCCATTTTGAGACATGAGCGGAAAGCTAAGAGTCACACATACCTAGAACTTGCCATTCTAAGCAGTTGAACCTGTGCCAGCAACTACCTAGTGCTAGATTTCTCGTTATATAAGAAAAACAAGCCCTTATGGGTCTAGCCATTGATATTTTGGGTTTTCTTTATATGTAACAAAAAAATCCTAATATATAGAATAAATATCAATCATCTTTATATGCTTGTCTTAAACATAGGTGCTCTAAAACTCAGCACAAAGCAGATACTCCATAAGTGTTTATTGCAATGAATTGAACTAATATTTTGCAGGGCTTTTTATGAATTATAAACTGAATTCAGAAACATTATCTCATTTGAGCATTACAAAAATGCAATTAATTCAGTCATTATCTATTAAGCATTTACTACATGCCAGACAGTGACTCAGGTGCTAGACATATTGTAGGCAACATGAAAACTTACTTGATCTATTGGGCTCACCTTCTTGAAGAGGAGATAAAGTGAATAAATAAAAATAAATAAAATAATTCAGTGTCATAAAAAAGAGGGGATAAGACAAAAATGTGGAACAAGGTGTGGTGCTACATAGATGAGGTGAAACTTTTTTACAAATTTATTTTATTCTTTTCTTTTTTTCATCTTCTGAGTATGATTAAGATATAGTTTATTTCTTAAAATCTGCAGATTACTTTTGAATGTGCAATAAATTTAATATATTATATGTCAAATATTAAAATGAGTACTACTATTTCAAATGGATTAGAATATGCTGAGATAAAATTGCATGTCCTAGGATTTTTTTTTTAATGAAGCTTTTCTGTGCCCCATGACTAGAAATTCTGATTCAGTAGTCCATTAGGTCACCGATGTTGAAATTTATACTATATATATATATATAAATACATATATATTGTCATTATGGTGGCGATTATGGTGCAGGAATTTTGTCCTGGTCATTATGGTGCAAGAATTTTGACCAAATTTTGGGGAAAATAAGCAAACAAGCAAGCATTGCCCTCAATCTTTCATTTAGCCAGTACTGGTTTTCCAAAGACTTAACCATAGCAAAAAGACAGTATTGTTTCCCAAGAGCCACAGTAGAGATTTTTGGGTTTTTTGTTTTATTGTGCAAAAAGATAAATACATGTTTTCATTTTAAATAATCAAGCATATTTTAGAGAGTAAAAATGTAACCTAGCTGAAGAGTCATTATAGGATTTTTTTTTTAAATTGGAAACTTCCTCCCGCCCTTCCCCCCTTCCCCCCCTCCACCAGCTGTCTGCAGAAATAGATTATTTCTCCTAATTTCCTGATTTAGTTATAGGCATAGTGTACATAAAAACAGATTTGATTTTCTTAGAATCAAACATAAAATGAAAGCCAAGGCCTTATCACTGAAACAAGACAGCAGTTTTGCAGAGCTGTGTACATCCTTTGAACTCAGATGACATTGTCTCAGAGGAAAAGATGTTTGATGAGTTTTTTACACTTTAAAGCTCTTGCTAAGGAAAATGAGCTGGGAATCTCTTTTGGTAGAATTGAAGTGGGGTGGATCATTTCGTCTTCAAAAGATGAGGGGAAAAGTGTCATTTTCTATTTCCCTTAAGTATCATTCTTTCAAATACTTGTGTGACAAGAGGTTCAACAGGCTTAGATTTGGGTTTTTAGTTTTCCAGAAATGCATGGAGGACTTAAATGGCCCTGTACATCAAAAGGAAGAAAGAGAGAAAAAAATCCCCTAGAAAGAAGGAAATGGTGCAGCAAACCCTTGAAAAATATAGTTCATAAAATTGCTATAATCAATTCTATATCCTACAATTTAAAAGAAAATTAACAATTGAAACCCAACACTGAATTAACTAACATTATGCACATCTAATTCAAGTTGTCAATGATAAGCTTAGCGAGAAATGCTCTTTAGAGATAAAAATTTTTAAATGCATCAGTTCATTGCACACATAAAGATTATGGGCCAAGTCCTGTGCTATATCCATATACGGAGGGTGAGGTCAGGTCAAGCAAAACAGAAGAATGAAAAATAAGGTGATATACAGTAGAAATATGGAAAAAAGGAAGAAATGACTAGTGACTGAAGTGATAAAAAGTATGAAAAAGAAAAGTCATAATTGGATGGATTGGATATGTTGAAAACCGTGAAGGCTCTGGGATTTTGCCCAACTTACAAGCTAACAAGTCAGTCTGCCAACGTTTTAAAGATGGTGGCAGAAGACAGGAAACTCCTGGGTCAGAGACAAAGAACTTTTACTCACAGCATAGCAGACAGCATGTGCTTCACGTTCACATCAATTTCTCTTGCCTCATCATTCCCATGGAGGCCGTGTGGAGCTGGGCTCAAGAGATGTTCACACAGTGAGGTTTCAGTCACAGCTGAGAAAACTTGAAGTTAGGAAATTAGGAAACCCCAATCATGTATTAAGGCAAACCTGCCCAGTTAACCTTTGCCCTAAAGAGACATGATCTTCATTATCTTCATCAATGAACAAAACTCCTTTCTGCTCCAGAGGAAGACACTATATCTTCCAAGGATGTTTCCTATACACAGTCCTCAAAAAGATACTCCAGAGCAAAGCCATTATGGCCTCTAGCTCATAGATGGCCAGAAATGCAAGAGTCCATGGAGGATTGTCTGCCAACAGGATGTAGAAGGTATAGTAGCTTTAACTAGTATTTTTTTCTGCAACACTGTGTCACTATAGTTTCATAGACCTTTTCATTAGAACAAAATATTATTGGCACACATCATTCTTCCACATGATTTTTTTAAAACTCCGCTCAGTGCAGTAATTCCTGAACAAAGTAAACAGACATATCTTACTCAATTTATAAGACACAAATGAGTATAAGACCCGTGACAAACTTATAAAGATAATAATTTTGAGGGACTATTTTTAGGTATTTTTTTTGTCATACATGTTTTTAAAATGACTTTACTGGTTTCTCATTAATTTGTTTTTGTTTATTTCTGTTGTTGCAGTTTTAGACAAAAATATATCATCGTGTTTGCCAAGTTTAGCAGCTTTAGGCTGCTATTTATATTTTCTCCATGCCCTAATCATTCTCATTTCTGGTGGTGAACAAAAACAAGAGTGTTTAGCCTCATTATTATATTCTTTCAAAGAGGTCCTAATATTCCATTTGAACAGAACAAAATAGAAATGCTTCTACTGTGTTTCAGTGTGAGACAAATTAGTGATAAATTATAATCTGAATCCTTGAAATAATAACCCAAACTTTATTTCTGAAAATTATGCAGCCTCTGTGTGTTTGCTTTAGTTTAAAATACAACTTTTTCATGCAGAAAAAGGCATTCGATAAAATTCAATATCATTTCATATAAAACTCACAAAAAATTAGGCATAGAAGGAATATATCTCTACACAACAAACACTGTAAATACAACGAGGCCACAGTTGAGTCAGACTAAACTGTGAAAAGTGGAAAACTTTTCCTGTAAGATCAGGAAGAAGACAGGACTGTCCACTCTGGCTATTTCCATTCAACATAATAATGGAAGATTTAGCCAGAGAAATTAGGAAAGAAAAAGAAATAAAAGACATCCAAATCAGAAAGGAAGAACTTAAATTGTCTCTGTTTGCAGACAACATAATCTTATATATAGAAAACTCTAAAGATTCCACCAAAAATCCTGTTAGACCTGACAATCAAGTTCAGTAAAGTTGTGCAATACAAAGTATTACTCAAAGTGATCTACAGATTCAATGCAATCCATCTCAAAATTCCAGTGTCATTTTTCACAGGAAAAAAATCCTAAAATGTATCTGTTGAACCACAAAAGTTCCCAACAGCCAAAGCAATCTTCATCAAAAAGAACAAAGCTGGAGGCATCACCCAACTAATTTCAAAATCTACTACAAAGCCATAGTAATCAAAACAGCATGGTACTGGCATAAAAGTACTGGCATAAAAACAAACACATAGACCAATGGAACAGAATAGAGTGCCCAGAAACAAATGCACACATTTAAGGTCAATTGATTTTTGACAAAGATGCCAAGAATACATAATGGGTACTGACAGTCAATAAACAGTGGCAGGAAAACTGGACATTCACGTGCAGGAGAATGAATTTACACCCTCATCTCACACCATATACAAAATTAAACTCAAAATGAATTAAAGAATTAAATGTAAGACCTTAAACTGTAAAACTACTAGAAAAGAACAGGGGAAAAACTCCATGACATGAGTCTGGGAAAAGATGTTTTGGATGTGGCCCAAAGAGCATAGATAACAAAAGAAAAAAATAGATGAATGGGGATTAAATCAAAGGAAAAAGGTTCTGCACAGCAAAGGAAACATCAACAGAATGAAAAGATAATCTAAAGAATGGAAGAATATATTTGCAAGCCATACAATTGGTAAAGGGTTAATAATCCAAACTGGATAAGAAACTCAAACAACTCAATAGTGTTTACTATTACTAAAACATCCAGTTAAAAAATAGGTACAGGACCTGAATAGACATTTCTCAAAAGAAGACATATGAATGGCCACAAGTATATGAAATGTGCTCAGCCTCACTCATCATCAGGGAATGTGAATCCCAGACTTGAGCTATCACCCTACATCTGTCAGGATGATTGTTATCAAAAGGACAAAAGATTACAAGTGTGGCAAAGGATGTGGAAAACAAGGAACCCTTGTACACTGTCAGTGGGAATGTAACTTAGGACATTCATTGTGGAAAGCAGTCTGGAAGTTCCTCAAAAATTGAAAATAGAACTAATATAATCCATCAATCCTGCTACTGGGTATATTTCCAAAGAATAAGAAATCAGTATGCCAAAAAGATATCTGCATTCCCACGTTCATTGCAGCACTATTACGATAGCCAAGAATCAACCTAAGTCCATCAACAATGAATGGATAAAGAAAATCTTGTATATATACCCAATGGAGTACTATTCATCCTTGAAAAGAAGGAAATCATGTAATTGTGTAACATGGATGCACCTGGAGGATACTATGTTAATGAAATAAGCCAGGCACAGAAAAACAAATACCATATGATCTCATTTATACATTGAGTATAAAAAAGTCTAACCCATAGAAACCACAGAGTAGAATGGTGGTTACCAGAGGTTGGGAAGTAGGGGAAATGTTGACCAAAGGATACAAAATTTCAGTTAGACAAGAGGAATCACTTCAAGAAATCTATTGTTCATCATGGTGACTACAGTTCATATTATAACAATACACTGTATACATGAAAATTGTTAAGAGAATAGATATTATAGTGTTCTCACCATAAAAAAGGATAAGTATGTGAAGTAAGAATAAGTATGTGAGAACTAAAGTGCCAAATTATAGACATTTGCCAATTTCTGTGGTGTAAACACTCATGCAAGCCTGCTTCAGCACAATACTAGATATCTTCATCCATTACTGTACTTTCCATTTGTAATATAGGCTCATTGCAAAGTTGGAAGGCTATAATTTGATGTGTAGATTGCAAGATAAAATTTATACCCAGGTGTGATGATGGCCAGATAACCACAGAGAAAATAATTATAGTCCTTTCCTTTTGGAGGACATGGACTCATAAATTATCATAGTCACCAGAGCAGAGGGCACAACTCCATCAGTCAATATCTGCCCCCACGTGTACACATGCCCACTCTGATAGCTCCCTAGAAGGTTTCTTCAAAGTTCAGTTTAGAAAAATCTCACCTCCTGAATGTTATACCTGAGCCTACCCCACAGCTCAATCTACCATCTTCTATTCTGTGTGCCCCCATGATGTCTTCGAGTCTTTTAACCAAGGAAGCACTTCAAGGAAGCTAGGTCATTTAACAGAGCACTTCAAGGAAGTGCTCAATTCAAGGAAGTCCTCTTTATCTCTTTATATTTTTCTCTTCCCCTTTTCTTCATTCCCTTTCTCTGGAACTTCTTTGAACTATATTCATGTTTCTTATTCATTCTTTCATATTTTGCATCTTTTAATCACTCTTGCCATATCTGGGTATTTTTTTTTTCATGTCTCTCTTCAAGTTTGTTAACTGTCTCTATACTTATCATTGGTTTGTTATCTAATACATCCTTGAATTTTCAATCTTACTATGTTTTTCTAAAATTTATAGTTGATTCTTATAAAAAATATGCCAATATTTTATTTTATTTATCTTATCTTATTACTTTTTTTTTTTTTTTTTAGAGACAAGTTCTCGCTATGTTGGCCTGGCTACAGTGCAGGTGCTATTCACAGGCACGATCTCACTGTGGATCTGGACAGGAGCTTTAAATTGCTCCACTTCCAACCTGGTGGTCCCCTGCTCCCTGAAGGTCACCATATTAATACCAGACTTAGTGTGGACATCCCGTCAATGGGCACAGTTCACTACAGCCCAGAACTTCTGGGCTCAAGTATCCTCCCATCTCAGCCTTCTGAGTAGCTGGGACTACAGGCATGTGCCACCATGACAGGCTAGTGTATTTTTTATCTTTGTTTTCAATTTAAATATCTTCATTTTGTAGATTCTTTCAGATTTTTTTATAATCTCAGACTCTGAGGTATATATTTGTTCTGTTTTTTTCCCTGCTGATTTTTGCAAATGATTGATAACTTCTTAATATACAGTGGTGTCATTTTGTATTGTGAAAGCACTTTATGCTGTGCATGGGAAGGTGTGGATGGGTTTGGACTTCCACACACTCTGGGATGAGGAAGTGTTTGTGGTATAGTAGTTTTGTACTTGCTTCTTCTAAAGGTCACATAGAATTCACTGGTCTAAAAGCAAATTTACATGAATTTGTAGCCTTTGGGCTTCCAATATAGGAGAAGAGATTGTGATTCTAGGTCTTCAACATGAATGAGTTTTCAATTTCTAAAAAAAAGGCACCTTTTTCCCCCACTTAGAACCCTGGGCATAGACAAGCTTTCTTGTTTTTATCTATTTTAGTTTTTCTTTCGGAGTGTCCATAGCCGTTCCACAGGTTTATCTTTAAGCAAGAATTAGTTCTAACTTTGGTTTTGGGCAAGCCCAGTGCCATCTCTTCATTTCCTCAATGAACATGAAAATTTCTGATCCCAGGGACTGCATTCCCTCTCAATTTGCCATAGAGCAGCCTACAAGTTCACTCCTTTAGCTAGAAATTTCCTTTTTAACTCTGTCTCTCAGTGGGTTTGCTTTCTTTTCTGGGAGGCTTAGTTATGTGTTTAATATTTTTAATTCATATTTTTTCCCTTGCATTTCTATGTGTGTGCAGTGGGGGACAGATCCACATTAGCTCAGTAGGCAACGTTGCTAGAACAGGACGCCTTTCCGTTACAGCTTGCGGACAGTATTGTGGCACTAACTGCAATGTTTTGTAAGTAGCTCGTGCCTTTTCTGTTTTTCTCATTACAGAGTGGTATATTTCAAGGTTCCTAAAATGAAGCTAGAGGCCAGGAGGTAAGGCCTGTGTTCCTGGGACCTTGTCTACGCGCAGATACCCAAAGCCTCGTGGCTCCAGATGTACTTTGCTCAGCCAGAAGCAAGTCCTGGAGACTTCTCCTTTTAGACATTTAAATTAATAAAAAGAAGGCAGGCCTTGTCCCTGTTATAAAATTCAAATGTGGAGATGAATAGACTAAACCAAGATGTGATTACAGTGCTTTGATAAAGGTTAAGGTGGCAGAAGGAAATGAAACACTTTTATTTATAAAGCTATTATTCTATCTGAAAAAAACAACACAGAATCAAACGTCTCCTGTCCCCTCTTCTTCCTCAAGGCACTATATATCTAACCCATATCTAATTTCCCTTTAGATCATGATCGCTTGAAATTGTTGTATATATTTGCTATCTGATGATCCTTTTTTTACTTTCTCTTTGGTTCTTACTACTCTTGGACATATTATTTGTTATTAATAATATGTTTTATTTTCTTATTTGTTTGTTGTCTGTCTCACTCCACCCAATGACATTAGTAATCTCCAAGAAATTATATGCTTGGAGCTTGGTGCTGTGTCTAAAATACAGCAAGTGCTTATATGTTTGTTGAATGATTGAGTGACTGAATGCATATATTTTTTTCCTCTAAGGGTGTAACATTTGGCTGCAAAAATTGCCACATTTATTTATTTTTTAAAATAATATAAATCTTGTCTTGACCTCAACTACTTTCTTTTGTATTTTTTTCTTTTGACCATATACAGCATGATATACACAACTTTGATCTTACATTGAAAATTTTTGGTGAAAATTTTAGTTTCCATCACACTTTTCCTCTCATCTCCACCTCCAACCTTCAGCCCTTGAAACTCCATGGGATTCCCAGGTGCTTTGGTCCTCAGGGAAGCTCCCTGGGCTGCATGAATATTTCTTAAATGTTTCTTGTCCAAGTTTAGAGGTACAATTTCTAACATGCAGTTCTGATGAGCCTGGCATCTGATAATCCTCACAGTGTTGGATGGTTTCATATTATCTTCTCTCTTCCAAAACCTCCAAACCTTTGACCCATTTTCCCCTACCCTAATTTTCAATTCTCATTTTTGTATCTTAATGAAACAATTGTTGCAATCAGAAGAGAACTTCCACTGACCCCCAAAAGAGTACACTTCCCTGCATCTTGCCCACGTACTCTGGCTCAATTCATGTTATAATGCGGAAGAGCTGCCCTTGCTTCTCACCAAGACCAAGGCCAATAATGCCACCCATGCCCTGGGTCCCATTCCCTGCCCTCTGCTTGAGGACGGTGTTCCCATGATTCTTCCTTTTCCATCTGGCAGCATCAATTTTTCCCTCTACAGGATCATCCCCCAATGGCATACACACGAGTTGCTATTCTCCCATCCAAAAACTAACAAACAAAATATATAAATTAAAAAAACCCTCTGACTCCATTTTTCCTGAAGGTTCCACACTATTTCTATTACTTCTATCTCTTTCTATAGAGTATAATTCTTTAAAAGATATCTATACCTGTTGTCATCAATCTATTAAAATAAGATATCCTTACCTATATCGCACAAAAATTGCTTCTATCAAGGTCACAGTGACATCCACGTTGCTATATATAAAGGTAATTTTGCCTCTTTCATCTACCTGAGGTACCAGCAGCATTTAACATTTTATAAATCTCTTCCTTCTAAGAAATTTTCACTTGGTTTTCACAACACCAATTTCACCTGTGTTTTTCTCCTTCCTTCCTGGCTGCCCTTTTTTCAGTCTGTTGTTATTTTTTTCTCTCTCAATCTTTAAATTGAGCACTGGGTTCAGTCCTTGAATCTTTTGTTTTTCTAGATCCACTCACTCTATGGGCTCTCTTATCCAGCCTCATGCGATTAAATGTCATTTTTATGCTGATGACTTCCAAATTTATATCTTTAGCTTGGACCCCTTTCTTGATGCTGAGATCTTCATATCTAATGGCATATTGGTCACCTCCATAGGATGACAAATAGGCATCTCAAACTTAACATGTGCTTGCTGCCTGTAACCTAATGTGCCCCAAGATACCCAAGCCGGCTCCTCTACAGGCATTTCTGTCTCAGTGAAATTTGATTTATCCTTGGCTACTCAAGAGAATATCCTGTTGAGTTTTCCTCCAAAACACATCCAGAATTTGACCATTTCCCTATTATACCTTCTGCCCCCACCTTGGTCCAAGTTCCAGTTACCTCCACCACGGATAATTGCAACAACTGATGGCCAACCTCCCTGGTCCACTCCTGCCCCTCTTCTGACAATTCTTCCTACGAGAGACAGACTGATCTTGTAAAACTGTGAGTCATATCATCTTAATCTTTTCCCTGTTCACTCAGATTTTTAAAAAGGTCAAGGGGACCCACATGGTCCAGCCGTCTATAACGTCTCTGACATTAGCCCCATACTCCTCCCTTTCTCACTCCACTTACGTCACACCGACCTCCATACAGTTTTTTAATGACGCCAGATACAATCCTCAATCAGAGCCTTTGCACTTGCTATTCCCTCTGCCTGGACCACCTGCCCCAGCCCCGGATCCACGCAGTTGGCTCACTCACTTTCCTGATGTCTTTACTTTCCTTAGTGAGACCTCTCTCTCACACAGCTTGACATTTATACTTCCTCAACACTTCATGTCCCATTTCACTGCTTTCCTTTTGCTCTCCTTATCAATGATTACTATCTAATATATTATAATTATTTATCATTTTTTTCTGAACTAGTATAAAATACACAGTTGCTTTAGTCTGTTTGGGCTGCTATAGCAAAAATACCATAAACTGGGTTGCTTAAAAATAATGGACATTTATTTCTCACAGTTCTGCAGGCTGAGAAGTCCCAGATCATGGTGCCGGCAAATTCTGCACCTAGTAAGGGCCCACTTCCTCACAGAGGGCACCTACTCACTGTCTTCTCACAACGAAGGGGCAAGCTAGTTCTCTGGGGTCTCTTTGATAAGGGCACTAATCCCAATCATGAGGGCTCCATCCTCATGGCTTCATCACCCCCAGAGGACTCCACCTCTTCCAGGGAGGGAACCTCATCCCTCTCTTCTATCCTTTCAGGGGGAATCTAACTCTGTCTCCGTCTAAGTCAAGCCTTTCCTCCCTTTTCTAGTCTCCTTTAATGTCCAACTCACAATATCTATTCAGAGGGCCTAGAAACTTCTGCTTCTCTCCCTAACCATACACAAACACACAGACACAATGTGGGCAAATATTACCCAGGCTACAAGAACCAAGACCAAAAGCAGCTAACTCATTGTGATGAAGGAGGAAAAACAACTGTGTGAGAAATTTATCTGGACCATATATTCAGAGTCTGGCTGCTGGAGTACAGTGCATGCATATATTTTATTTTGGTCATTTTTGTCAGATTGCTTGTGGGAATGGCTTCAGTTTATGGTCCTACTAGCAACGTATGAGATTCCTTTTTCCATACATTCTCAGCCAGATTTTCATCATTTCAATGGGAGCTGATTTAACTCGTGCTACTGTGATTACTACAGAGTCAGTGCATCTTTTCACACATTCATTGGATATTAGGCCACTCCTTTCTCTGAATTAGTTATTCAACTCATTTGTTTATTTTCTTAGTGGGCTGCTTATTGCTTTCCTATTGGTCTGTATAAATCTTTTGTAAATATAGGTATTTTCTACTAGTCTCTGATTTTTCTATAATTTTTATCTATAATGTTATATATTTAATAGAAATCGTTAATTAGTTTGCAATAAATCCACATTTTTGCTCTTTTCCTTTGTAATGTAAGGGTACTATTTAAGAAAGTGCCATTTTGCAAAATATTCTCCTTCATTTTATTGTGTCAGCATCATGGTTTTACCTTTCAAATCTACATTTTAATCAATCAGGAGTCCATCTTTGCATGGTTTCTAATGCAGCGGCTCAAATCTATTGTCCTCTATTTAGTAAATGTGTTTTGCCAATACTATCTAATAAAATAATCTCTTGCTTTTTGTTTACCTTATGGTGCCACCTTTATCATTTATCAATAAAAATAGTCATTTTTTGAACTGCTACTGGGTCAGCATTGAGATGTTTTTTAATACTGTGGTTTTGGACCATGTCAATATCTAACAAGGCAAGTCACCGGTTTTTGATCTTTTGATTCAAAATGAACTTAGGTATTCTTGGACATTTGTTCTTTTGTGGAAATTCTGGAAGGAGCTTGTTGCATTCTTCAAAAAGTCCAGTTGCAATTATAATTGGGATTTTATTATATCTGTTTGTAGATTAATTTGGGTAGATTGATAGATTTCCACTATTTTCTTATCTATGAACATAGTATATTTCTGTTTATCCAAATCTTCTTTCAATTTCCTTGATATAGATTTAAAATTTGGAGAACTTTCTGGAGACCTGATTTTAGTATGAGTCTCAGGAATGATTCCTACCCGCTAAGTCCACCATTCCAGTCAGTAAAGAGGCAAAAAGCAATACCAGAAGTGAAACTTCCTCAGCATTATCCACTTAGAGTTGTGCTGCATAGTAAGCGGGTAGGAGACAGCATAGTAATAATTTAGAATGAGGACTCTGAGGTTAAAGCTTCTGGATTTGACTCTTGACTCTGCTCCTAACTAATTTAGGCAACAAATTAACCTCAGTTTCCTCATATGTAAAATGAGTATACTATTGGCTAGCTCAGGCTGGGCATGGTGGCTCATGCCTGTAATCCCAGCACTTTGAGAGGCAGAGGCAGGAGGATCACTTGGGCTCAGGAATTCGAGACCAGCCTGAGCAGCGTAGAGACCTTCTCTTTACAAAAAATAAGAAAAATTAGCCAGATATGGTAGCACATGCCTATAGTCCCAGCACTTTGGGAAGCTGAGGCACGAGGATTACACGAGCCCAGGAGTTTGAGGTTGCAGAGAGCTATGATGATGCCACTACACTCTAGCCCAGGCAAAAGAGTAAGACCCAGTCTCAAAAAAAAAAAAAAAAAAAAAAATGTTTGGCTAGCTCATAACGTCATGAGGATTAAAAGGCAGAATGAATGTAAAGTGCTTGGTATAAAGTTTGGTTTATACCAAGCATTCAATAAATACTAGCTCCTAGAAAGAGTGAACATAATCAAGCCACAAGTGTTGAAGCACTAACCTGGAGCCTTAATCATAGTAAATACATCTCTTTTAGAGATCAAATCCAGGCATATTACTGCCTAAGGGGCTCACCTCTCACCCTATAAAAAGAAAATATGCTTTTGTTTCCATTCATTGTCTACTTGTTTATGATCAAAAATATTGTGTCACACTTCAAGTAGGTATTTACATTTATTTATTACCATAAGGGTATATTGGTGTTTTATATTTTTTCTTAGTCAGATATCTGATATTAGTACCTATTCAAAAGGAAAGGCTTAATTATTTTTCTTGTCCTAGACTTCTGAGTATGACTCAAATTTCCGAAGGCTTAAGTCCAGTAGAATGTACTAAAATTTTTCTGATGCTTCTTAGGAGACATCAAAATTTCCTCCATCATGCTAATTTATGTCTACAATTCTTCATGAAATACAAAATATTTAAATCTATTTAGTTATATTCTCTAAGATAGATTTTTTTATTTGTATGTTTCATTATATGGATGAATGAACTGAATTTCAGAGAACTTAAGTGACTCGGCGAAGGTTAAATAAATAATAGTATCAGAATTGAGGCCTAAATTCAGATTCCTCACTTTTAATATTATGCTCTTTCCACTTTCTCCTCAATGTTAAGGAGAAACACCCAGTAAAAATCTTCAGGACTCTAAACACTTAAAAAGGTCCATGCTGGAATAACAACTGACAGTGAATTGTAGGGTCAAATGGAAATATAACATTAAAAAGGAAAATCTTAGAGAAATTAGATTAACCGGCAGGGACATGTCATCCTTAACTTGGGCCATATACAACAAATATATTTTTAATTGTCTTTTTCTGTGCAAAACATTCCATACCACTGAGTTTTATCAAGCAGATTTTTAGTCTAATTGGTTTGTATGACAATAGATCGCAATTTAACCTCTCCTGTAGTTGGAAGGAGAGTTTCCTTTTCTGAGTATCCTGCGAATATCACAAAAGCAGCCAAGCCTGAAAATCCAAGAGCTTATTCTTGAACTCCGTGGCTCAATAATGATGCACATCCTACAGTTATTGCTGAGACCCCTTAAAAATATGTCTTGGATTGGCTGAAGTTTGACACAGGAGGGCACACAACAGCATGCCAAAATGATACCCTTTGGATCTTTTATTATAATATTTTTCTTTGTAAATCAGACCACACAGAGAATCATTCCGCTAGAGCAAAAAGCTCCTCAGTAGATTCCAGAACTGCTTAGGAAACTTCCAGAGAGGACAGCAATAAGGAGAGCCACCGTCAGAGCAAATGCCACAGGGTGTGTTCAGTGAGCACCTTCCTCAGATGGCAGACAGGGCTCAGGGCTGTGTTTTCTGAAGTTCTACTAATGCAACCTGCCCAAGCTTTTGGTGGGTCCTTCCATGAGTGAGGCAGCAGCACCCCCTCTGTGAGGTGGAGGTGGCTTCTCGGCTTCCCAAGTCCATACGTGGAACCTCCTGGCAGCATGTGAATGTGCTCAAGCTTCCCCAGGACAGTACAGACTTAGGTTTTCAAGCCCTTGCTAGAAGGCAGAGAAAGGGGAAGTTTCCTGAGTGCTCAGCAGCCTGCTCCTCCCCACTGCTGAATTTTTAATCACACATTTTCCCCATTAAATCAAAATTGATAAAAATCTATATACATGTGTCATGCTTGAAAATTGATAATCACGTCGAAAACAATAATGATATTGTTGACTATACATGGCAATTTCTTCAAATCGAGTAATGCTGTGATGTGTGTGGTTAACCGTATCTACCCAGGAAGTGGTTTCATTTAAAAGTTTTGTGCTCGCCCCACCCCCCCGCCTCTCCTTCCCCCAGTACTGAAATTAAGCAGCATCCTACACAGGCCTACTCTTACGACATGTGACTTCACTGTTTTCCGTTTTTGTTGAAAGAGTCATTAACAGTTAGTAGTTGATGGCAGTTTCAATAACAAGTCGTCGCCGAGGAAAGGTAAGTACCTTTTAACTTTACATTGTACATTAAATTTAAACTTGAAAATTTTCTGGCAGAGTATTTTACATCTTGGTACGAACATATAAACGTTTCTACAAAACGTGATGCTTTCACCTGTGATGAAAACATCAACTTGTTTCCTTGGTTGTAGAAAAAAAAAATATTCTTTTCGTATTTGCAGCTATCAAGTTTCAAAGCCCTTTACTACAATATTCTACTAGGCTTGTTTGCTAAGATCTCATAATAAAATGTTAAAGATAGAATAAGGTACAGTTTTAGTTTGAAAGTGCTTTTAAAAAATAACCAGTTGGAAAAATGTGAGACTTTGCACCTTTAACTGGCTGTCTTATAAAAATATGCATTATTTGAGATTTAGATCATGAAAAAGGCATTTTGTAACAATAGGAAATAACATCTTCAGTTTCATTGTGAAATATACCCACTTTAAGACATTGAATTAAAGTTAGCATTAAAAACCCTTAAAAAGGTTCTTAAACATGTAGCTTATTAAATAGCCATTAAAAAGCAAAAAAAGTTTTAAAATGTAAAAGAATACTCTCCATTATGACACTGGGGTTTTTTTTTTTCTAAATTTTATTCGGGATATAGGGTGAAATGAGGGCACCTTTCTAATTTATAGGCAAAATTTTATATTTAAAAATGAAGTCACAGCTGACTTCACTGAAGGTTACTCTGGGAGGAGAAGTAAATTAGAGGTATACTTTTGTTGTTTATGTAATTATATAATTTTCTTTCTTTGAGATATTTTAAAATAATAATCCTTAGAAATGAAAAGAATTTGTTAGTCATAAAATGACAAGTAATTTTCCTTTATATTGACTTCTTGCTTGTACAGAATGTCTTTGTGTGTTGTAACAACGTATGTGCGGAAAACATCAAAATATTGCTCATCTCAGAGACAAATACCTTAAATAAATCTGACTATAGATTTTTGAAAGAATTCTAATAAAAGCCCAAGATATGATCCACTCTTCCCTAATATTATTTTTATTGTGCTGGTGGATAGGAGAAGCGATGGCCCCCACAACACCTATTTTTTGGTGTGTTATTAAAAAATGGTTACAGGGTTGATAAGTGGCAACAATTTTCTTTTCTCTTATTGTCTTCTATTGAAAGACACATATAAATGTTTTTTGACATGGTCAATTTAGTAGGAAATTATTAGGCATACTAGCACACTCCATTTTAAGACCTCTTCAATTGTCAGGACTGAAGCTAGCTACTTGTTGACTATTGAAATGATCATGGAGTTACAGAGATTAGGACTTGGTGTTCAATACATTTTTTTATTGTTTGGAGTGTAAGAAGACCCTGGTAATATGTATTTGCTTTGATATTCTGATTAGATTTTCAATTTGTTGCATTTCCTCATAATGGAAAGCATTATTTAAGTCTGCCTTCAATATTGTGGTTCTGAACCTCTGCATCTATAGAAGCTGTATAATTCAGATAACTTTGGTTGATATGTTATTACTTTATTTCATTTTATTATAAAAGAACATCACATGAATAAATATATGTAGTATTTACACATTAGCAAGAATGAACATCCAGATAAGCATCTGGCATTGAAGAAAAGTCCATGAAAGTTTTTTAAGCCATTTAATACATTTAAAAACCAAATTCTTTGTAAAAAATAAGTGTATCTTGCAGAAATCATTAAATTAAAATATAAATATTTTATGGAGTATGTGTAAAATTAAGAATGAATTAAACAGAGCCTGATATGAATTTAGAAAGAGCAAGTAGAGATGATAGACAGGTCCACTAAGACACCCTCGGAATTGTTTGTGAAAACAAGTATTGCATAATCTCTTGAATATACAGACCAAATCTGAAGACAGTCATTTGCAAATGAATTATTATAGACAACTGTACATTTTAAATGGATAAATAAGAAACAAATTTTGGTGAAATAAAAACAATACAGAGGATCTCATCTGAAAAGTAATTTCAAAGCTGATTTGTTAAAAGAATATCATACTTTTCCACTTGGGGCCAGCATTCAGCAAAATTCAGAAAGGAGAAAATCTTTCCTTGATATTTCTCCTCTTGTTCCTTTTTAAGGCTCTGTTCTAGAGCAGCCTGCTCTGTCCTTAATTTAGGGTCCCACAGCCTTGGTACCTAGAGGGATAGACCCCATCTTGCTCCTTCCATCCCATTCCCATTGCCTTTAAAATTTTCTCATCCCATTTTCCATTGTTTATGGAGCCTAATAAAAATGATCCATGCTCATAGGAGAAGGCTACAGAGCCTTGACTTCCTAACCAGGTCTATTCTTCTCCTCCCAGAATTTTAATAAGTTTGCACAGCAGACTGAATCCAAAGGATCAGCTAGATGTTGAGGACTCCAGTTTCAAGTGATGCCATGGAAACTAGTTGGAGGGAGATATTTGGGGGAAGAAAGACTATTTTGTTAATCATTGGTCCTACCTGTGGTATTTAAACAGAATTTCTGAGGGCATCTCATATGAAGGATCTATCACAGAGATATGACCATTTTTCTAAGATATTCCTAAATAAATATACACCTTTCTTGTACCAGATGAAAAATAATTGTATTATATCCTCAGACAATTTTGATATTCCCATACACTTAGAAAATACTTAACATAATCAACTGTTTTATGGATGTATTTTTAAATTCCTTTAATACCCTGAATTTAACTCTAGATATCAGAAGTGTATTTTTTTACACTGCAAAATAAACATTATAGAACTAGACTTTGAAATATGCATGTAAGTATTCTAAATTTCAGCTTATAGTAGGCAAACTCCCTTTGTTCATGAATGATAGAAAATGAGTTAAAACTAGCCTAGGCAATACAGATATTCCTTTATTTGTGAAAAGTCCAAGAATAACAATGTCAGGAATGGCTGGATCCAGGAGCTCACACAGGATTATGAGGATTAGTTCTCATTTTTTTTTTTAATTTCTTAGCTTTTCTTTTCACTATACTATGTGCAGTCTCTGGCAGAAGCTCTCACAGAGTTAACTAGAAAGCTTCAGATTTATGTCTGATCCTTTCAACAAACTCTGGAAAAAGAATGCCTTTGCCCTATCACCACAGCAAAGACTCATATTTAGATCTGATTGAACTGAATTGGGTCACATGACTGTAGCTGACAATCATTGAATATGGGCACAGACACCCTGAGTGGGCAGGCCTGGGTCACAAGCCCATTCTTGCCATAAGGTGTACCTGTACCTCTACCACGTGGACTCTTAGCTGCAAGAGGGATCTCCTGAGGTGGAAATTAAAATGCTTTCTCCGGAAGAAAGGTGACTGCTTTTCTTATGGGCAAAAGCCACAGAACTCCACTACAGAGCCACACACGGTCACATTTTCAATCATTACTTCCCAACTTCTTTAAACTCTACAATCATCCAAAAATATAGTAATAATATAAAGTCAGGTCTGACTGAAACATGTGTTTCAATTAAACTGGATTTTAAAATACTTTTCAACAACTATTCCATGTGTGAAAATCCCTCACAACATATGTCTTCTAAAAGCTTATGATCTAGTGTGACTATTATATTAATAATTATTATGCAAATAAAATTCATCAAGTATTATAAAAAGATACAAAAAATATTCTATTAGGATTCAAAATTCATCAAACATGTTGGTATTCCTGTTATTTGCCAGGCCGTAAGCTAGAGAATTTTGTAGGTGTTGTGTCATTTGATCATATCCTGGCAGGGAATTCAGGACAGTTTTGGAAGAATTTTTTATGGCAGTTTTCAGAGAAATCTAGGACTGGAGAGTTTCAAAACATTCCAGAGGACAGGAGGGAAAAGTGTCAGGCACAAAAACATGGAGTGCCAGAGAATTTCCAAGGAAGAGTGGATTGTCCAGTTTTGTTAGATGAAAGTATAGCAACAGGAGGTAGGGCCAGTAAGGTAGTGGGATCGTAATAGAGTGGACCCCCTGAGCAGATGATAACTCAGGGATATAAATAACAACAGAGTTTTTGATTACAGGAAATATATAATGGATGTCCACACTTTTACATCTTGTTGGGTTATCTAGCGTCAGGACTAATTTTTTTTCTTTCGTTTACCTCACTGTTAAGTGACATCTCTTTAGATGGTTTGCAGAGCAGGTTGCAGTCATTGAAAGAGATTTCTGTGAGGACAGGCACTGACTTACCTGCTCAGGTGCCTGAAGTCCTTTTATATAAGGTATGGTTATAACGATCGTTCTTTTCTTTTTTTATTTTATGGAAGCCTTTTGTTTGTTTTGTTTGTTTATTTTTAATTTAAGAATAATGTTATAGCAAGATGGTTCAAAATCAACATAAAACTTAAATACAAAATTTTTAGAGACAATCTTTCTCATTTCCTATTTCTATCTACCCCGTTCACTTCCGTCTTAACCCCACAGGTAACCACTTGTCATTTACATATTTTTATCCTTCACAGTTTCTTTGTGCAAAAAGTACCTATGCACATATATGTGGGTATGTATATATCCTCCTTTATTGAACTAAAGGTAGCATAGTTGTACGTACCTCTACCTCTCTACTTTGCTTTTTTTTTAGCAATATAGCTCTTTTTTTTTTTTTTTTACAGATGTACAGTATCCCACTATATGGATGTATCGTACTTAATTTAACCAGTATCTTGTTAAAAGAGTCATGAGTATTTTTAATTTTTTCTAATATAATAAATATTTTATGTAATTGTGTATATTTGAAAATAAGTGTAAAACATAAATTTCCAGAAATACTATTTATGAGATAAAGAATAAAATAATTTTGATAGTTGTTGCCAAACTATCCATCATGTTAGGTGTCACTTTCTGCACTTCCGCCAGCACTTAATGAGAATGCTGGTAGAAGCTCCGTAGCTTTTCCAACAGACTATGTGGCCAAACTTTTTAGGTTTTTCAAATCTGTCTGTAGATAATCGTATCTTGATATAATTTCATTTGGTATTTCTGTTATTATGATTAAGGTTGATCTTGTTTTTAAAAGATTAAAGGTTCATTTGATTTCCTTGTGAGAAAATGTATCTTTTTTCAACTGTATAATTAAAGACCAAAACATTAGTGACATTCAAGCCTAGGAGTGAGATATTAAAGGAAGCAAGGAATCAGGGATAGCATGTATAAAATACTGCACTTCTTTTCTAAAGCTTGAGATAGACAGCAGCTAAAAAGGAGATAAAATATGAATGTTCAAGTGAAGGAGGGGAAAAAGAATGAAAATAAAGAAACCCAACAAGGTCTCAGCGGAGACTAAGACAGATGGGTGTAATCACTGGCTCAAGTAGACAAATTAGCCTTAAACAGAAGATAGAGCACTTTAATGAGTGTGAATGTAGATGAACTGGATATAGATAAGATGAAGTGAGGAGAAGGAGTTGAAGGAATACATGTGTCATAGTTTCAATCTTTGCTGTGATGGTAGGGAAACTCATCTGATGAAAGCTAGTATTTCCTGTATGCCAAAAACTAGACAGAATATTTTATTTTAAAAACTGACTTTGCCAATAACACACAATACAATTGTAAATTTTCAAATTTTTTTCTCATTTGGTGGGTATTAGCTAAATTCAATACAACTCCATAAGTAATTCTTTCTTTTTATTTCAGCATAATATGGGGGTACAAATGTTAAGGTTACATACATTGCTCTTGCCTTCCCTCCCCACTCGAGTCAGAGCTTCAAGCGTGTCCATCCCCCTGACAAACTATACTTGCAAGTGCCTATTTATCATCTCCACTTGAATGTCTCAGAGACATTAAAATGAGTATACGGTATTCAAAACAAATCTCTTAATTGCTCCACACCTCTCCCCAACCCAACCTGCTTCTTCCCTTTTCTACTCCATCTCAGTTCATGGCATCACCATTGCTTTCTCTTTTCAGGGCAATAGCCCAAGAAATTACATTCAATTCCACTCTTTCCCTCCCACTCCCTACCCCAGACTCCATCCAATTCATCAGCAATAAGTAGAGCCTGCACAATATAGACTGAACTTCCATTATATTGTTCACTTGACTTTTCTCAATAATGACTCTTCAAAAGGTATATCTTTTCTTTTTAGACTAATAACTCTTCTTTGTTTTTTTGGTATGTTGGTATAATGACTTCCCCCCCCCCAAAAAAAATGGCTAAATGAATACACTACATTATGTGACATTTTGATGATATCAAATTTTAGACAAAATCACATTCACTCTCTAGTTAAAAGTTAGAGAGAGAATCATATGAAGCATAGGAAACAGTGCTGATTTGCACATTTAAATTAACTCGAGAAGGCTGAAGAGATGGCAACTTCTACTTTAGTCAGGTTTTTTTTGGCCCTAAAGGTGATTTCTGTGCTTTAATTTATTATGAAGTACACTTTTAGGGCAAGAGAACCATGTCTCACAAACATCGAAAATATTGGTGAAGAAAAAAAGAAAATTTAATAAATAAAAAACCCTTTTTATATTACATCTCATGTACAATTTATTTTCTTTCAAATTGTTGCTGTTACATGCTTGAACCGATTTTCTGGTTCTAGTAATATATTTTTATATTTCTAAATGTTAATTGGACATCTTGGGCTCTTATTTAACAGCTTTCACTTTGCAGGGATGTGTTAGACATTAGGCAAGGTGTCAACGTATATCAAAATATCCTGAATGAAATCACTTCTTTCCATTTTCATTACTATTACTGCAGAATTCTCTTAATTCTCCTCCTTCCTTCTACTCTCCCCACAATAGTCACTGTCCAAGAAGTAGCCAGAGTGATCTTTTTAAGACTTAGAACATACAATTCTGCTATAAAACATTCCAAATGACTTTCCATTATACTTCAAATTAAATCCAATCTCCTTTCATGATTTGAAGGCCCTCTCTGTCTCATTCCTCTGCTTTTGTTTTTCTTCATATAATTTTGGCTATGTGAAATTTATTGTTTATTTGTCAAAGAGTTCAGTGGCTACGTCTTAGAATAATGGTCGATGAGAGTATTGATCTTGTCTGTCTTTTTGCTACTGAGTATATAGAACCTAGAACAAGAGTAGGCATGTAATAAACAGTCAATAAATTTTTTTTTAGTGAAAGAATAAATGCTATAAAAGTCGACTATGGGCTATAGAGCCAGGAAAGGATATCTAGAGATTTGCGTTTTTTACTGGGTCTAAAAAATAGGAGAATTTAGGAGAAGAGAAGCTAGAAATATATTTCAAATAAATGGTACTATATCTACTACATATATGGTACATTTTGATAGCCAGGCACTGATGAAAGATTGGGTTAGAATTCTGTATCCATACTATGGTGCCTTTCTGAAAGTCAGAACAAATAACTCACCACCTGAAAACATGCTGCCATAAACTGATAGAAAACACCAACTACCTCTAAGCATTTAAATTTTAAGTGATTTTACTAAAACCACGATGTTAAAATTGAATAATTATGTTTACTTTAGAATCATTTCCTAAAAACTTAGAGAACATTTTGTTCTAGTCTCTACTGCCATAATCCAAGTTTAGAGTCAAAACAGGACATCTTTTTAAAAGAGCTATGAAAGGTACAATGCTCAGGAAATTGAGTGCTGAGTCAAGGGAAACTTCTGTTTCTGTTCATTTATCTTTCAGTTGTAGTTAATTTTGTGTTCGAATTTTAAGGACTAGAAACTAAGCGTTGGAGCCCAAATTCATCTTTTTGCTAAATGCACTGGGGAGATCAAGTAATTTGAGCTTCCATATGATACCACCTACTCATACTTTGATGGTTCTCCTAAAAGAAGTGGAATGTAGGAGGCAAAAATATACATCGATTACCTCAGTGGTGTCTCCACCACTGTGGTAGGTATAATGGTGTTATCAAAAATAGTCAATATTCCCTTTGTTCTCAAGATGCTTAGCGTAGCATGAGACATTCATCAATATAAATTATTGGAGTGGGATTGTTAATAATCATCTTCATAGCTGTGATTTATTCAACATATATTATGGGCCAGGTGTTTTGCATATCTCATAGCATTTGGTATCCACAAAAGTCATGTGTAGGAGTTAGTATCCCCATTTTAAAGATAAGGAAGCTAAGGTTAGGAAATTATGTGCTCAAATTTACAGAGCTATTTGGTAGGCTGGGTCATGATTTGTAGACAGATCTGAATAATACAAAATCTATGTTATTTTCACTATGCCATGCTATAATTTCCAAGCCTGTTAGATATTAGCAGTTAAGCAATGCTGAACTTTATTCATGAGGCCCTAGAGTCTAAAAGGCTCTAAAAGGATCCTGCTTTGTTTGATGTCTAAAACAATGCCATCTGTAGAAAACCTGTTGCTTGTTCTTTACACATATTGCTTTATGTAGAGGTACTGTAAAGCATGTGAGGAAGAAAGCATGTTTTCGCCTTAGTTTCTGTCATACTGCAGGTACCTTTTCTATTTCATTTTTTCTGTCTCCTCTGGATCCTATGTCTCCCCACAGCCATCAAATCCCAAAGATTTCTTTTAGACTCATGTTGTGGAATAGCAACCAGCCACAAATAACTACTGAGTGCTTTAAGAGTGGCTAGTCTGAACTGAGTGTAAAATAAACACC
Organism: Cheirogaleus medius; assembly: GCA_008086735.1. NCBI lineage: Eukaryota > Metazoa > Chordata > Mammalia > Primates > Cheirogaleidae > Cheirogaleus > Cheirogaleus medius. The sequence goes on along the minus strand of VBSM01003200.1, from coordinate 5,856,767 downwards.
AGATCTTGAAGACTTACTACAAATAAAGAAAATGTAAAATATCTCATTAATATTTTTGCATTTATTATATGCTGAAATTATTACATTTTGACAAACTGGGTTAAATAAAATACATTATTAAAATTCATTTCACCTCCCTCATTTTACTCATCCAATGTGGCTACCAGACTTTTAAATTACATGTGTGGCTCACATTCTATTTTTATTGGGTGTCATGGCTCAACCATCTTTTCTTACTAGACTCTTCTGACATTCTTATCCATTCTAATGATTTAAATTTAATCCCTAAAATATGGTCCTTAAATTCCTATCTTCTGCCTTGGCCTCACTCTCAAAATTGCTCCTTATTTTTAATTGTCATTTTGTTTTGTTTTGATTTTGATTTTTTTTAATTTCAGCATATTACAGGGGTACAAATGTAACCTAAACATTTGTCTTTTTTTTGTTTTGTTTTGTTTTGTTTTGTTTTGTTTTTTGAGACAGAGTCTCACTCTGTTGCCCCTGCTAGAGTGCCGTGGCGTCAGCCTAGCTCACAGCAACCTCAAACTCCTGGGCTCAAGCGATCCTCCTGCCTCAGCCTCCCGAGCAACTGGCACTACAGGCATGTACCACCATGCCCAGCTAATTTTTTCTATTTTTGGTAGAGACAGGGTCTTGCTCTTGCTCAGGCTGGTCTCAAACTCCTGAGCTCAAAGGATCCGCCCGCCTCGGCCTCCCAGAGTGCTAGGAATACAGGCGTTAGCCACCATGCCTGGCCAGTAACCTAAAACATTTGTACCCCACCCGAGTCAGAGCTTCAAACGTGTCCATCCCCCAGATGGTGCACACCACACCCATTAGGTGTGAATATACCCGTTTCCTCCTCCCCCCTCCCATCTGCCTGACACCTGATGAATGTTATTACTATATATGCACTTATGTCTTGATCAGTTAATACCAATTTGATGGTGAGTACATGTGGTGCTTGTTTTTCCATTCTTGGGATACTTCACTTAGTAGAATGGGTTCCAGCTCTATCCAGGAAAATACAAGAGGTGCTAGATCACCGTTGTTTTTTGTGGCTGAGTAGAACTCCATGGTATACATATACCACATTTTATTAACACACTCATGTATTGATGGGCACTTGGGTTGTTTCCACTCCAGTTGTCATTTGATACCTCTTCTAGAATGTCCCATCAAGGGGTTTAAACTAAATATGTTCCAAGTTAAATCCACAACCTCTCCTACGTAATTCTTTTCATCCTCCTTCTAATTTCAGTTAAGATACCTCTACTCTTGAAATCACCTAAACAAGTAATCTTGGAATCTCCATGGTCTCCTCCATATCATTTATTCCATATGTTCGATCAATTGCCATGTTTTAGCAGCATCCATTCGTTTCTCTCCATTTGCACTTACTGTCATAGTTACTAATTGGTCATCTATTCTGTCTTGTCTAGACCATGGCAGAAGAGTCTTACTTGCTTTCATATTACTATTTCTCTTACCCCTTTATTTTGCTTATGACAGATGTATTTTATGTCTTCAGGGTGATGATTGGGTTTAAGTTAATTAATACAAGTAAGAATGTCTACCATCTATTTATATTCTATTTAGGGTTCTAAAAGTGACTTTGCATAGGTTATTTTACTTGATCATTCCAGCAAGCCAGTGAGAAAAGCGGGAGCTTTTAATAGACTTAATCGAAGAAGGCAGTAAAGCATGGAGAAATTCAATTGTGTGAGGATGCGCAAGGATTAGAAGGCATTTCAGGTGTAAGCATTAAAACATCTTTTTCTCAAATTTCAGTCCAGAACTTTTTTTCTTCCTTATAGAGATAATAAAGGTATTAAAAGCAAAAACCAAAGTTCAAACCTGGGCTCCACCACTTGCTAGATATTATACATTTTATTTTGGGCAAGCCACTTAATCTTGCTGAGACTGAGTTTTCTCATCTGTAAAATGGGGTGTTTCCTCATGAGGAAAAAAAAGAAAATAATGCATGTAAAGAACGTTGCCTAGTTTGGGGCACATAATGATTGCTTTAAAAAGGTTAAATGTAGTGGTAGTAGTAGCAGTAATAGTAATTGTTTTTTATCAGGTTGTATTGAATCAAATAGTGACCATTTTTTCCCTCACCATGATATAAAAATCATGCTAGCATAATTTTGGTTTATTTCAATTCTAAGCATTATGATAAGATTATGAAACTCATCAAAAGCAATTTCTTGCTATTAGTTTCATTTCCTCAATACAGCTGTGTGGGGGAGTATAGTATAGCTGTGTGAGGGAGAGGGAAGAAGAGCTAACTCTTGTTTGTTTACCAGTTTTTGGTCGATATGGAAATTTTTCTTCAAGCAGCTCAAGATGTGTCCTTGCCAAAAATATCCTTTAATTTGGAAAGATTCATATTTTTGCATAGAACAATTAAGAATAGGTAGTCAGCCATTGACTCTTAGAACTGAAATTCTAAGAGAAATTAAAATGAAGCAAAGAAAAGCCATAGACACAAGGAGAGAGATAAAAGTAGAATTCTCTTCAATTACTTTCATTTTAACTATAATTTTTGCCTAGGGTAGCAAGGTGGTAATGTAGATAGTCCATGAGGCAGATACACTGGAGTCATACATAGCAAATGAGTCGGAGAAGGAAAAATAGGAAAAAAAAAGTGTGGAAGTCCAGAATCTATGTTTCTGACCCAGTTAAGAAGTCTCTTTTTGCTTTATTTTGTTTTATTTTTCCCCTGGGGAAAGCCAGCTCAGGATTTCATGTTTGGAGTTTGAATGAATATGCCAATCTCAGTCCTAATTCTGAAAACAATTGGTATTAGAGCATCCTATTAATGAGAGCAAGGTGTGGCCATGGGGAATCCAAATGCTGACAAAATGCTGGGGAGATAAGTAGTTGTGGTGCTCTCCCTGGAGAGCCTGCTAGATCCTATGGCCACCTGGCACTGGGCTTTAGGTAGAAGTCTGGCTTTAGGAAAAGGGATTAGCAAATGGGTAGTAAGTTCGGGGTCAGAAACCAGCTTGACAGAAAAACTGGAGACTAGTCAACATGGCAAATGGGTAGAGAGTACGCCTTGGGCAGGGATGGCAAAAGGTGAGATGCAGGGATTGTTCTGACTTCCCTGACCACCATGCACTGGATCCTGGCTCCATCTGGCAGCTCTAGATGTGGAGAGGTAGGGAGAAAACACAGGAACCCAACACTTGAGATTAGGAATCACAACCATTCTAATGACGGCAGCAAACCTGAACTTGTTGGAAATGGTCATGGTAAAAGGAGAGTTAAAGGAAGGACCTTCAGACAAGGACCAAATGTCTACAATGTTCTAGGTACAGCACAGAGCAACAAAACTGACAAATAAGTGTCTGACTTTTAAGGAGCCTACAGCTAATTTGGGCAGGAGAGACACCCAGCTCAAATAGAGAACAGAAAGCAATACCAGGCAGGATATAATTATCAGTCCAAATATAATAGGAACAGGAGAGGAGGCCAGAGAAGAGCAATGGGGAAAAAGGCGGGGGGACTGGCTTAGCCAGAGCAAAGAGCACACAGCTCAGTATCCTACTCTTTGTAACAGAGATCCTGTTGAGAAAATTGTAAGAGTAAATAAAATAATGTTAATGTTCAATGAACCTCTTTCTAAACCAGTGATACAAGAGCAGACTCTCGGTTCTGCTCTCCATTTCCAAACCTACGAGCTTGGATTTAAAAATAATAGAATATTGAAAATGATATTGACTTATATGTAGCATAAATTCCACTGCACCCGTACATAAGAAGAGCAATGTTCCTAGAGGTAATTCGTGGCAGAGGTCACAGTCAAAACTGCCCCTAGGCCAGTCAGGATATTTATACAAGAGAAGTGGGTAGGAGAGGACCTGTGGACCAGAAGATGTCTAAAGGATGTCCTTTCTAAAGGCATCTTCTCTAGGACACCTTGTCGAAAGGACATGGAAGCTGTCCACCTCCTGCTCACTATTGCCATGCACACCAGGATCAATTTGCTACATCTTGTGATTTTTCAAAAGAACACATTATAGACATACACCTTTTTTCAGTGTTTTTTTTATTTTTTAAATAACCCTCATTTTTCAATTGGAAACTGATTCAAAACATTCTAAAACATTGTTCAGGCCCAACAGCATATGTCTGTGGGTTGAATTTGGTTGGCAGTCTGCCGGTTTTCCACCTCTTCTTGAATTTATAGCTGCTCCTAGGAACGCAGGAGCAGAGGGTAATGATTAGAGAGGACTAGAGTCCTCCAAATAACTTCTGTATATACAATAAATCCTAATAAATGCTGAGAGACTGACTAGAGCATTAGATTATTCTGTAAAAAAAAAAAAAGCATCCATTTATGTATAGCTTCTTCATTTAGGTCCTTGTTTTGTCTGTCTAACTTTCATGACTGGGCTCATTTTCCTAACTTGAAAGAACAAACCTTCTTCTGCTGCCAACCCTCACCAAAGCATCTTTTTGCAATCATTAAAAGATGTCTCCAAAAGTTTAACTTGACTAAGTAATTGTGAATATACTAATCTTCGCATTGACTGACATTTTTGAATCACATGCCATAAAAAATGGAATATCTATACCTGTGTGGATGCACTGTTGTAGGGGAGGTGTGAGAGAGGTTTGTGTACCTTGGGTGGTCATGATAATAGTGGAAACCATTTAAATGCACAAACATGTATGCGTGCTCACATACACATACAAACACAAAATCCACCGGTGTATAAGATGGCAAAATGTAGCTGGGGTTTTGTTGCATCACACATTTCATCACATATGTTATCTGTTAATGGATTAGATCTCTAAGTCTCAGAAGTAGTTATGACAAAGGATATAAGCAAATAAAGCAAGACAGATAGAAAATAAATATAGTTCAATAATTTTTAAATTAAATAGATAAATTCTGATAATCATTTTAAGACCCTAAATATTTATGCATTCTCTTTTTTATTTTAATGTGCCCCTGCAAAAACTTTATATTTCACATTGTGAGGAGCCTAAATTTAGACAGATCTTCGGCTACACTAATTCAAATTACAGTAGCACTCCATTAACTGGAACCCATTAAGTAGATGATACAACTATCTCTCCTTTACCTCTCAGCTCAGGGGAGGCCTAGGAACTCTACTTTGAGGAAGAGGAAGCAAAACTGAACTTGTTTATATGAGGTATCTAGTTTCCCCGCCCCCCAAAAGAACTCCTGGATTAAATTTCCTGACAATATGGCTGAAGCTCTTCAAGGGACTAAAGGCATGAGGAGAACCTTCAGTTATTCAGCGCAGAAAGAACATGATACATTTTAAGATATACACTGAACATAGTCTATTGCAGTATCTTCAACAACAAGAACTGAAAAACTCAGTCAAAAAACTTTCAATTTGAGTAATGCAAACTGGCAAACATTTTTTTCACTATTTTGGTAATTTTGGCTTCTTGAAAGGAAGCCTGCAGAAACAATGTTTTGAAGAAATTTTTGTTCTCAAACGAAACTTCCTTTGGTCTTAAACAAGAACTTTTTTCCAAGTGTTTAAATTGATGCTGTTTTACTCACACTTACCAAGTTCATGATATAAACAAACAAACAAAAACTAGCAAAGCACTTACACTCAAGTTTTACAATAGATCCAAATTGCCTGTGTTACAATTTCTTAGGGCTTTTTTTTTTTTTATCTAATAGGATTCATTTTGCAGCAATATTTAGGACTAGATGTGTGTTCTAAATAGCTAAACATCATATTTTAATTAATCTCAAAAAGGATATTTAAAGCATCATTTTTATATACCTATGTGTCTATGTATCTATTTACTTATCTACTTAGCTACCTACTCACTACCTCTCAGGATTTCCTGCTGTGAACCATACCACTCCGCCACACCAGCATGTTCTAAAGCGAACTTCCATTCCCAGAAAACATAATTAGAGCAACACTATGAACAAAATGAACATAGTAGCAATGGGCAGTAAAAATTAGAAGACACTGTAGTAACTAGTAACAGCTTTAGAACAATGCAGATATAAAATAAAAAGTAAATTATCAAAACCTTTATAAAAATAACAACAACAACAACAAACCAGTGTGCAGCTGAATCTCTGAGGGGTTAAGGCCACACATGTAGTTAGTTTCTTAAGACCTCCTCAGTCTTCCTGAACGGGAATATGTGTAGTAGGTACAACTAAGTCTGAATGTTCAACGAGCTCCCCACACATTGACCATTGAGAATCACTGCTCTATAGCTTTCTTCCTCCTCACTGCTAGAGCCATCTGCTCATTTTTAACTGAAGTTTAGTTATTTCTAACTCCTAGGATAAATCTTAGCCTAATGCAGGCCATCTATAACTAATTCCAGTGGAATGGGGTTCTGTGGGTTCAAGAACAAATTATAACAAATGATCTTGGTTTTGGCAGTGCATTCTCACCTTATTTACAAGTCCCAGCACTTCAGTGGGTCACCTCTTTCTCATTGGGCATTTACTTTGTCCCTGACCACAACTTCCTCTACTGGTAACCTGGTCATTCATTGCCTCATTGCCTTGCTGGGATTGAGGTTCTACCTTTCTATTGCCAATCTTTCTTGTGGGTAATTGAGCTAGATCTGAAGAAATACCCAATATTGAGAACTGTTCCACTTAGCAACAAACCTCCTAGTTGATAATAATCTGCAAACCTGAACTTTTCTGTATTGCCTCTCTCAGATTATCAATGGCTGTTTCGACTCACCTGTTACAGAACTCTTCCTGTTCAACTTGTATCCCAGTTGCTGATGCATACCCAGACTGTGACCAAAGATCTATGTAGTTACTGAACACTGTCAGTACCTTTTAGATTGCACCTCTTGTCAACACTTCCAGCTTGGAGAGCTCTCTAACAACTGGTCACTTCAGTTCCTGGTCCTTTCTTACCTCAAGAGATCAGGAGAGATGACAGGTCTTTCCAATTTATATATATATATATATTTTTTTTTTCCATATGGAAAGAAAGTTATCTTTCCCTCACGCCAAACACAAAAATCATTTCCAGATGAATCACAGATATAAAAATAAAATTCGAAACAACAAATCATTTAGAGAAATACATGGGAATAGTATTTGTGGCCTTGAATTAGGCAAGGATTTTTTTAAGAGGACAAAAAAAAGCACTAATCATAAAAGGAAACAATAAATTGGACAGTATTAAAATTAAGAACTTCTATTAATGAAAACATGCTACTAAAAGAGAGAAAAAGTACCCCCCAAGTGGAAAAAAGATAATTATTGCAACATATATGTATCAAATATGACTTTTATCCAGAATATTTAAACAGCTACAAATCAATAAGAAAAGAACAGACAACTTAATAGAAAAACAAGTAAAAGTCTTGCACAGGCACTTCACAAAAGAATATTGCGTAGTAATCATCCAAACAAATAAAAATTTGAGTGAAATAAGCCCAGGAAGAAAAAGTGCACACTTTCAGATTTCATTTATATGAAGTTCAAAAATAGGCAAAACTAAAAAGACAGAATAATTGTTATCCTTGTTGGGCTACCCCAACAAGGTAGGTAGTGACTGAGACAGAGCTTCAGGGGGCTTCAGGGGTGCTGATAGTGTTATATTTCTTGCTTTGGCTATAATTACTTGCAGTTCTTGGTTTGGCTATAATTACATGAGTGTGTTCAGTTTTTGACAATTCGTTGAATGTTATACACAAATACAGGCATGCACACACACAAACACACATACACACAAGCTATTTAAAATGTATTTTACTCATAGATTATTGAGCAGGAGAGAACTGATTTTTAAATGCATTAAAGGAGATATTCTGAAAAATTTTATTTTAATGATATAGTCATTGTCCTTCACAACAATAGACTATGACATTACTGTTCCATCATTAGACATGCCCTTTTGGCACTGAAATTCAGTCTAATCAATTCAGAGTTTGGAGACATGAGCATTAGGGAAAGACTAATAGATATAACAACAAATTTGCTAAATAGAACAAATGTCAGCCATATTTGACTACTGTCAATTACTTGTTACTGTTAATTACTGTCGGGCACTAATTATGCAATATGCGACTTCCACATATTTGAACTCTGAGCAGGCCAAGATAGAGATACCCTGATATAAATGCAACCAATGGGTGATTAGATTTAATCTGTTTGTTAAAAAGACTTTGCAACTGAATCAAGCCCTTTAGGATAAAAACACTGTAGAACAAGAAATCCCAAAAAAACAGAAACAATCACAGGTTAAAATTGACTTCTTGCACTTGGTACTCTTCCAACAAAGAACAGAAAATTAGGCCTGTCCCAGAGAGGGTCTGAGACCCCGTTAGTTTTTCCAGTGTTTTCAGACACCGTCGCTGCTGCGCAACTTGTTCTGCAGCTGATATTTTCTCCTTAAGTGACATTTCATCATTAGTGCCCTAAGATAGTCACCCTGTTTTCCCTTAATTGATACTTGTACCCAAGAGGCGGAAAATGGCTCAGCATTTCTTGCTAGATTAGGTCAAAACTGACAGAGGAAACAGAGAGAAGATTGCATTACTTATGCCCCTTAAGGTTCTCCTCTGTATCTAAGGAGATTGCCATTTCATCACATTTCTTATGCTCCCTCGATGTAATTACAATGGCACAGGCATTTTGTTCCTATTTGCTTTTCAATTTTTTTTACTACCTGCCTGAGCATTGGAGGGAAATTCAGAAGCAGTTCCACTAATCTTTAGTTTATTTTTCTTCTATCTCTTTAATTAGATGCAATTGTACTCTGGGACCTTTTTTTTTTTTTCTTAAGTGCTTTATTTAGTCACTCCTGTCAAGTCTTTACCTTTCTTTTCATTTGATTGGTGACCAAAAGCATTAAACATGTACCTGGATGTTCAAAGTGAGGTTCCTAAAATCTGGATTTTTTTTTTCCAGATCACAGGGTGTTCTCATCAGATTAACATTTACAAATAGATGCTGTGGTATTTATTCTGATTTAAAGTTAATTAAGAGGCATCCCATGTGCATGCTATGTATTCATTTAGCAGCCTTAATGGTGTGGTTGTGGATCATTCTTGCAGACTTCTTTTCATCAAATCTTTTGGGAAGGGATTATATTTTAAACAAAATCATCAAATTTCCCCAGGATCTGTAAGACAAAACTCTGACTCTTTAATAGGAACAACAAGGTTCTCCTAATCTAGCCCTAATCAACCATAGCTTTCCCACCTAGCCACCAAGACTGTATCATTTGATGTGAATATTCACTCCTTTCTTCCTTAAGTCTTATGCTCTCAGCCTGCACTGCCCTTGATACAGCGGTGCCTAACCTTTTTGGCACCAGAGACCGGTTTTATGGAAGACGGTTTTTCGGGGGGACGATGGTTTCGGGATGATTCAAGCACATTACATTTGTCGTGCAGTCAAACCTCTCTGCTAATGATAATCTGTATTTACAGCCACTTCCCAGCACCAGCATGGCTGCCTCAGCTCCATCTCAGATCATCAGGCATTGGATTCTCATAGGGAGCACACAACCTAGATCCCTCACATGCGCAGTTTATAGTAGGGTTTGTGCTCCTATGAGAATGTAATGCCCCTGCTGATCTGACAGGAGGCTGAGCTTATGTGGTGATGGGAGCGATGGGGAGGGTCTGTAAATACAGATGACACTTTGCTTGCTTGTCTGCTACTCACCTCCTGCTGTGTGGCCAAGTCCCTAACAGGCCACAGACTGACATTGGTCTGCAGCCCCGGAGTTGGGGACTGCAGCCTTTTTATCCTCTCTCTGCCTTTTGAAATTCTATTTATCATACAACATCCAGGCCTAACATCACTTTCACCTTGAAATCGGCCCCATCCCATTCTCCATTGCACTCTTATCAGATTGCATGGTACCCTCACATACTCGTGTCTAACTCAACTGCAGTGTTCTTAATAATTTTTTTCAGAAACCATGGGATGTAGCAAGTCTACATCTCAGAATAACACTCAATTAATATTTGAAGTGTACAATCAGTTGTCTTGCTCTCAATAGGATAGAGTTTAAAAGGCTAAGATGCCCAGGGCATCGGGGCTGACAACAGGATACCAAGAGCTAAAAAGATCAAGGTTGCCTACCACACACTTAGTCTACTTTCAAAACCTATTTTCCTTATCATTTTCACCTTTTAGGATGGCCATGTGCAATGACAATAACTATTGCAATCCACCATGCAGCTGTCTTGCCAGACTTTGTCAGTAAATGCAGCATACGCCGCTGCAGATTCCCTGATATAAGTTAAATTAATGCAAAGCCTCATTATCATATTTCCTGTATATAACACCTGCCCCGTCAAAGACAATGTTACCCAATGGGGTGGCTGTGGTCAAATTCCTTTACCATGATCTTCCTTTCTCATTGTATTCGACATTTTTGAAACTGAGTTTTATTGCACTCTCTCAGCTTATGGAAGTGGTCTGGGGAAATTAGACTTAATAGAGATGTAGAAGTCACAGGAAGAAAAAGAAAAGGAAAGCGAACTGGAAGGAAACTGAAATTAAAATGTTATTTTGGTAAATGGCTGCTGTGGTGGAGACGACAAACAATTGCAATGCAAGTTAATTACTGACCTGTCAGGAAAGTATGATACGAAGGTTGTGCCACACATTACTGGAGCTACCACGGCCACAAGTCATTTCCACAGGGGAGCAAACAGATTTTGTTCTACCACAGATCGACATAATATCTTTCCAGGGGATAGAAATGAATTTCTCAGAGAAATAATATTTGTCTGTGGAGTTGACATGAGCTTTTAGCAGACCTGGGGAAACAGCTTTTCTCATGCATGCAGAGAAAGGAATGGGGTCACATCGCCACAGAAGGTTCTTGTGTGTTTGGGCAGAGGGGACCTTGGCTCTTCTTGGTGGTTGTGGTAACCAGACAGCTCCCTTTCCACACAGTGCATGCCTGGGTTAACACCCATGAAATAGGAATCCCCTGGCAGTACTGTCAGGGTTGCCTTTAAACGGTTTTCCTCACAAAACCCTCAGCAGTAACCCACATCTTGCAAGAGAGTCCTTCTATTTAGAGAAATAATACCAAGCACCTCCCCAAATCTGAAACTCAGAAGAGACTATTCTCAAAACAAATGACCCTGCTCAATTCCAAGACCATGATAAATTTGGTCATTTTTTTCCTAATGTAAAGGAAACTTAAGGGTTATTCTGCAATGAAAATATGATATTCTTCACATTTTTCGAAATGTATATGTATCTCCAAGTATACTTTAATATTGGCCTCAGAAGGTATGAAAAGCATCATTTCTTTCTACCTCTAACTTACAATAAAATATGCATAGTTCATTGGCTTTTAGCAGTACTAGCAAGGGTGAGTTATACATATTATTTGAATTAGAAACTTTGTCAAAGACATTTTCCCATTGGTTTGCTTTGCTAGGCTAAACACACTAGCATTAACTAGTTTCCATATTTGTTTTCCATTTATATATTCAACAAACATTTATTAAGTCTTTACTGTTATGTCAGGAATCACAGGAACATTTAAAAATATTTAAATAGAAAGATTTACATGATACATACCTAATATGGGTGCACTGTGATTGTTTTATCTGCCAGATTTCCTTAGCAATTCTAATCACCTTATTTTTCCTTATTTTCCACTTGACTTGGGGGTCTATGAATAAACCAGGGTGTTTGAGGGTACAGGCCCTGGGTGTTGTCCTACAATTACTTTGAACAGGCTGTGGCATCTTGGGGAAGATGTTCAGAATCCTGAGCTTCAATTATCTCTGTTCTACAGCATAGAGACTGTATCATAGTGCCTACTCAGTTCTTCCTAGCTCAAACATTTCTTAATATACTTTTACTTTTAATGCTGCTGATGTGAAAGAGATGTCAAAAATACACTTTCTAACTCAAAAGGGCAAGCTGCTGAGCCTTCATGTAATTAACAGAGTGCAACAAATAATTGGCAGAGCAGCTATGAAATTTATGATTAGATGCTCACTCCTGTTTGTGTGTTTACAGTATGAGTGGGGAAATCGAGCCCAGAATACCACTGAATTCGGCAGAGCCAACGTTTGTGTGGCTCTTACGAAGTGCATTCTCATTACTGCTTCCTGTTTTTCAAACAGGATTGAAAGTGGAACTAGTGCAACATCATGATGTATTTTTGCTCTTCTCTTAGTACATATAAAACTAGGAAGTCTAGAGAAATAGTGAAGCCAGTCCTAAGTGATTTACATTTCAATTTATAACTGAGGAATATTTATTTGGGGAGTTTTGTAAAATCAATGGGTATCTTAGACACATGGGAAATGAACCAGGTCTTCGATATTTTCATTAGTCATTCACAGTGCTCTGTGTGCCTCCTGTAAGAACATAAATGCACAAGGCATCAACATTTTCTCTAACAAAATTTAATAATAACAATAGTGAGGATGACATGAGTGGATGACATGTTCTAGGAAGAACAAGGAGAATACCAAACAGATCAAATAAAACCTAAAGTTAATATAACTCGTAGTTAACAACATGCCTGATGTTACCAAGTTACATAGAAATAAGCATTAACAGATATTATTGATTTTACAATCTACTAAATCTAGAAAATTGAGGGTAATCGAGGAACGAGAAGATGGGCGGAACAACAAGATGTGATGCAAAATAGTGTTGGAATAATAATGCAGAAAGACTCACAAAATCAGAGCTCCTCATTCCCTTTTAGAGTAAAGTCTGAAATTGATACGGATGTTCCTGAAAGTATAACCACTCCTAGGTGCTGGGAGCCAAGTCAAGATGGACCCTGGGGTATAAGGGTTTATTTAGAGTTAAAGTTGAACAGGCGTTGCGATGGGGTTTGTTCCCCTAGAAACTTATTTCATAAAGACTCAAGATCAGTCAAAAATAAGACCACCATGGCAGGGCCTGCACATCACGCAACTCTAGGAGGCACCATTTGCTATAATGCAGTGTTGATATCCCAGAGAAGGTAGTCACAAATGCTACCTCCTCTGAATTGACATAAACAGTGGACTGATCCACACTCTTCTACTCTAAGACATTTCTCCCATGGACCCAGAAGAATTTCAAGCTTGAGATTCAAATAAATGCTTCCTTGGGAGTCGAGGGGAAGTCTGGCTAATCATTTATAGCATTATGTTAAGTAGTCTAATCATCCCCCTCCCGCGTACATTTAAATGATTCACTGAGAGAATGTGTGTTTTTAAAGGACATAGTTAAGGTAGAGTGGACGATTTCAGAAATTTCTACTGAGGATGAGATGAGGCCTGAGTGGGTGCTGCAGGGGGGGCTCTGGCAGCCAAAATATGACAAGGATTGTAGGGTGCCTGGTAGAGGATCAAAGAGTGTTAGGATTTAGGCCAGGGGACAATGGAAAGTTGAAAGAGAATAAACAGAAAATGTTTATTAAGTGGGACTTTATCAAGTGGGACCCAAATTCAGCTTGCAAAATATGGCCTACAAACAGCTCTGTCTACTTGGTATGAGAGGATCCTAACAGGGTAAACGAGAATAAATCATCTCTGAACCCACAAGTACAGCAGACACAAGTACGACAGCCACTGGTGCTGCTGTCATTTCAGTCTTGTCAGATTTCCATTCTCCATCCTCCCTCTGTCCCGCAGTGCTGTCCTGCTTCCCTCTCAATCATTTCAGGTCTCAATTCACCATAGAAGACATCTGTGTATTATGTACACCAAGAAAGCCTGCATTCTTTCCCCCAGAGTGTCTAGGATTCCAGCCCCTCGCAGCACTGGTCGGATGAGAAGGGAGAGGGCTGGGGTCAGCCTTTCAGCCAGATGGGAGGCGAGCGAGATGCTCACGCTCAGCCACAGAGAGGTCAAATGCCACCTTTACCACGAAATCCATCATTTCTTTTTTCCTTGAACTTCCTTGGTACTTTATGTCCCCTTCATGAGCATTTCGATGTCTATTTTATAAAATCACAGTTAGCTGCACTTCTTTGCATTGCTGAGCCCTTTGCCAGAGCTGCCCATCCTGCCCTGACAGCGTCCACGGAATCTATCTTCTCTGGCAGACTTCTCTCTCTCCACCTCCTAGTCCCACCTGAGGTGGATACTGTTGCCCACGCTCCCCACCCAGGCACAGTCCTGTTCTCATCGAACTATTGATTGTTTCTCTGTCGCCCTCACCAAACTCCAGGGCACTCGGTAAACAAAGATTATCTCCAGTCTCTAAGATGATGTCTGCCGCTTAGAAGAATCTCAACAAATGTCAAAATAATAATTTTTTTCTGCTGATATGCATCGTTAAGAAGAGCTTTTGTGTCATTTTTTTCATATTCTTTTCAGAGCAATGTAGTGCTCTGCAAAATTAGACATCCCCAAATGTTTAAAAAATATGAGAACCTTTATGAAATCGTATCAAGTGAATGACACTGTGGAACAAAGTCCGTGGGAAGCTGAGAACAAGCAGAGCGCCGGGGGATAGCAACTGAATGTGAGCATGGGGTCAGATGGAAAAGAAAGTGAAGGCTAGAGGAGAGAAAGGGTGAGGAAATTAAATGATATTAACACTGTGGTAGGGGGAGAGAAAGATCTGAGAAAGGAAGATCTTGAAAATGTTTTCTGCAGCCTGTCCCTGTGAAAACAGGCAGGGAAGCCAGAGAAGAGGCTTTGTATGTAATCTAGCCTTTTGACAGCAACACAGCACCAGGCAAATTATGGGTTGATTGTGAAATCAATACAAGAATGCAAATTTTGATTTGACACTGAAGTTTGTGGCTTTGGAGGAAGTAACGTGTCCTATAAATGGCACAGGGCTGGGCTATGTAAATACGGTGGTCTGACGCTCTTGATCAGATGGTAACTTCAGCCTGAGTGATTTCCCCCACCAGTATTGCAAACACACAATCCTATTCCAATAGATTCAAACTATTATAAATAATATGGACGTCAAGCCTTGAGTGCACTTTGGGGAGAACTCAGAGGAGAAAAGATTCTTATAGAAAAAGATAAAATTTTCTTTTTTTAAATACTTTAAATTTTTATTTCATACTCATTGAAAGAATTCTTTTATTCTCAATGAGATAATTTTTATAATATGTTACTCATGTAGGCAAGTACAAATAAGAATAAGAGCAAAATAAATTGGTTAAGAAATTCCTAAAACGACTTTCCTGTAAACTAACTTTGTGAGTTATAACTGAAGTACCATAAAGTTCTAGTAAAGTGTACAATTTGTTCATTTTTAATATATGTATGTGCCTGTGAAACCATCCCCACAATCAAGATAACAACTATATCCATCACCTCCAAAAGTTTCCTTGTAGTTAGTGTAATCCATCTTTGCCTTCACCCTCATTGATCAGCTTTCTGTCACCACATTAGTTTGCATTTTTAAGAATCTTGTGTGAGTGAAATTATATAATAAGTCTTCTTTCTTTTCACTGGCTTCTTTCACTCAGCAGAATGAATTTACAATTTGTCTATGCGGTTGTATGCACCAGTAGTTTCTTCCTTTTTATTGTTTCTTGTTTTCATTATGTAGATAAACTAAAATTTGTCTATCTATTCACTTGTTGATGGACATATGGGTCTTCTTTTTGGAATCAAATACGTGCTCCTCTACTTCTCTCTGCCAATATTTTTGGGAAAATTAATAGTCTCTCTGATCTTCATTGTTCTCCTCTATAAAAATATGGGTTTAATGTCTATTTCATAGGAGTTTTGTAAGGATCAAACATTGAGAATATTGCTTAAAACATAGTAAATACTCAATATTAACTTCTTTTTTAAGTTGTCATTCAATTGCCTTACTGGTATTAATTATAAAGTAACAATTTTCCTCCTATTAAAATGCTTTCTTTTCTATTTATGTTAGTGTCCGCCTGGCTTGACCATTACAATGATTCTAGCCCCATTATCTGTCCAACAAATATATGGGTACCTATACAATTGGCTCCTTAAAATATGATTCTTCTTTGGGGTTATATTGGCTTTGATAGCTGCCTAGTCACAATTTTGTCCAGTGTGCACACATGCCCAGTGCCTGCTATGGAATCTCTATCTAGGTAAGGCTTGGAGACAGCAATCAGGCAGGCTAGAAGAGGTTCTGCTTCCAGAAGGTTAGGAGCTGTGTTTGCATTGTAACCATTCTATTTGCAATGAGTTCAATTGAGGGATTTGGAGGGAGGGGCAGTTGAAGATGATTATGGAAATGGGAAAGCAACTAAAGCTTTCCCAGCACACCTGCTGATGTTACCACAGTGAGGTTCTCTTCCTTTTCTTTTTCCAAATTATTTTTTCCTCATTTTTGCTCCTTTAAAGTGTCCACACTAAATTTTCTTTTCTAAACCAGACCCCTTCTATTAAAATAAATAAATGGTCCTGATTTTCTCTTTCTTCCTATTTTTTATAGATATTATGTCCAACTAAGCTAACAAATCTAGTTCAGTTGGCAGATGGCAGTGGACGAAGGGATTTTAATTTTCCCCTGTGGATATTGTGAGTGGAGGTGGGGGCTATGGGATCTGTTCGTTGTTTTGCTATGACACTAATTCTACTCCCTTAAATTTGACCTTATGCGTATAGATTTTTGTTTACCAAGAAAGGGTGCTGGTGGTAGCATGTGGGGATGAGGAGGGTAACAGGTCAGTGAAGTTGTGAATGAAAAAAGCATATATTCTAAAGACGATTGATTGGCATCATCATTTCTATGTAAAGAAGACTGTATCTCATTGCTGTTAGGAGTTTCTTAATGGAACTAAGAAATACACAGACTATGGATGTGCTGCCTATAAACTTCTGAGGCCCCCTGTCATGCATAGCACTGTCTAGATATAGAGGTCCCAACTGACAAAATAACTACAAAGTAATTACTTTTTCCTTCATTACTCAGAAAGCTGAAGACTCTTTTCTCTATTTAATTTTAATATCCTAACGATTAATAGGGACATCCTTCCACCAAGAGTTTTTCAGGGAAAAGCATATACTTAGAATAACATTACACTTTTTACATTTTATCAGGTAACACTGTAATATGCAGAAGTCTACAAATTCTGATACCTCTGTGGAAACAGTGACTTCCACCCGACAAGCCACAGGAGCTGTGCAAATGAGAATCAAAAATGCCAACAGCAACCATGACAGGCTCAGCCAAAGTAAATCCATGATCCTCACCGATGTTGGGAAGGTCACTGAACCCGTAAGTCAAAAACCTCAAATACTCCAAGTTCCCTATCATACAGAATTCTGTTTTATTTTTTTTAAAAAAAGCTAATTAGCTCTGTTTTATTTGTTTTCCTAATGTGTACGAGAAAACTGTTTTTGTAATGCATTTTATCTTGCCTACTTATAGTCATAATAATATCCCCAGTTGCAAGAGAAGAGCTGGGCTTAATCCAGAGTGATAAAGTGGATTTGGAGCTAGACTGAAGAGCACCTTTGACTCATTTTAAGGGCCTCTACTATCATGCTTCAGTGTCATAAAAATAATGAGGTTATGCTAGCATGTGGTGTTTGTACTTCCAAATACAGTACATCACTTTGAAAAGCCAGAGGCTAAAATTAGCTAAGAATGAATTGAGGGGGAAAAAAAAAACTTAAAAAAATGTGAACATCTCTTCCTTAAAATCTTTCAATAATATAAGATACTAGAAATTATAGTTTGATTTGAAACGGGCTGAAATGATTGAAGTGGTGTGGCTATTTAAGGTTTGGAGAGGAAGCCATTTTGTCTCGATAATGTGTCATTAGGAAGATTTGAAATAAAATAGTTAGAGATGAACTCCACTGCCAATCGTGTCGCTGGCCCTGCACGCATCCTGAGCCACTAAACCCACTGATTGCGATGAGTCTCCTCTGGTTAATTTTCTTCCATAATGGTGGTAACTTGCAGCTGAGGCCATAGGATGTTACAAAATTATTTATGCAATGTTAGCCACTCTTTTGGACCCCAGATCTATTTTGTTTCTCACAGTGAGAGCAAGAGCGAGAAATAGGTTAGCTAGGGACAGGCTGAGTCCCAGTCACCCTGCAGAAACATGTGAGCTATTAATTGAGTGTTCTGTTAATATTGTGGGGGCCTATGAAATATTCAGCTCCCTAACTGAGTTATTAAATGAGATAAACTTGCTGAGTAGCATGTTACCCATTATATTTATCCCCCATTTTTCACTCGGAAAATGAACCCACACAATCTCAGGAGCTTGAGAAATATGTGATTTTAATCATTCTTTCCTCAGGTGTTGTAGACAAATTTAGCATGAGGAAGCCAGTGATTATATTTGGGGGGTGAGAAATACCTCCTTAGATAAGGTAACTAATGAGATCCGCATTTGCCTTTATTTACTTTCTCATTTAAAAGTATTGTCTGCTGGGAGGCACAACCCTGGTAGCCTGACGTTGCTTTTCAATCAGCTAAAATGTTTCTCCACTATGAACTTGAGACAGTGGTTAGAGTCAATTATTGGAATCTCTATAATGTATTATCGGTAAGAACTGTACCTTTGAAAAAGTTTAAAAGTTAAGTATATTTAATGATGCCTAACATATTTTATTGGCTGTGTTTAACAAAAGGCACTATGCCGCAGTTGTTTTTGACAAGCATGAAAACATCACAGCATGAGACTGCAAAAGGAATTATGGAGAGAAATTACAAGTGATCCATCTCTCAATGAATTATCCACCTCAATAGCCCGCAGAACTCAGCTACCAATTAACACCTACTTTATTACATGTTGGGATGTACTTAATAACTTTCATGTGTTTATGCACTATTACCTTGACTGATGCCTCTTGTACAATTAGGCATAATTGGCATATCAATATGCAAAAGTTAAAAGGATTAACCCTCTTAAAACTAATGAGCATTTCTGTATCCAGCTGCTAAATGAGACAAAATTAGCATTTTTCACTTTTGGGCAGGATTTTATCATGCAGTTTCTCATTGTTGATATTACCTTGTTACATAACTTTAGTTTGGGGGGTTGTATGCTGGACTGCTACAGAATAAGAGTATTCCAAAGTTAAATTAACTATAATTATCCCAGCTTTTGTTTCCGCATTCTTAGCCTGGGCAATATGTATTCCTCGATAAGGAACAAAAATAAAAGTTACTTTTGGTTATGTGTGCTCAGTGCATAATTATATAAAAAGGGTATTTTAGTGAGGATGTGTCATTTCACCGAGAAAACTTGGCTCAGAGACACTGTATTGAAAGCTTGCCATGGCACTAATTTTCTTTCTGTCTCAGTTCTTTTCATCTCTTTTTTCCATGCACAATTTTCTGACTAGATACTGACAGAATGTAAAGTATTTTGGCATATTTATTCAAACAAGCCTGTTAAAGTTATCTGCTCAAGCTAAACTAAGAACTTGGTTTTTCAGAAGTTGGATGATGGGGTGAGGTCAAGGGGGAGATTTTGAATTTAGGAGAAGTGGGAAGAGATGTAGACTAAAAATGTATGTATGTGTGCACAGGAAGCATGGTTTGCTGTAGCAGAGACACACGTGTAATCTGTGCAGAAAAAAATTAAGAACACTTAGATATCATGCATCATATGTTAAGCATCCTATTTAATATATGTGACATACATATATACTACTCGTTCACTAGTATAACAGTTATACAAATCTAATATGGACTTACTGGACTATGTAATCACATAGGAATCTGATATTACATTCATCATGATTTAATTTATCACAAAAATGATAAAATGTTCTAGGATCAAGTCACTTATATAATTTTG
Source organism: Cheirogaleus medius (assembly GCA_008086735.1). Classification (NCBI taxonomy): domain Eukaryota; kingdom Metazoa; phylum Chordata; class Mammalia; order Primates; family Cheirogaleidae; genus Cheirogaleus; species Cheirogaleus medius. The sequence goes on along the minus strand of VBSM01003200.1, from coordinate 5,837,058 downwards.
TCGTTCATGTCCTCTTTCTTATTTTGTTCAATTAAAAATATTTTTGATATGACTGTGAACTTAGAACACAATGTAAAATTCTACTATGTATGTCCTCAGAGCATCTATTCTTAGAATCCTAAATGGAGGAATAGTTTGAAATGCCAATATAAACATTTATCCAACCCAAACCTATGCAAACACAGGTGAATTTATTTGTTAAATTAGAAATTTTGATGACCTAAATGTTGCAGGGAAGCATTTATATAAAACAGGTATCAGTGCTCCATTAGTATTTTTTGGTGATGGGCATCATTTTCTTTAAACACCAAATCATCATTTTTATTTGGTTAATAAAATCAATGCCTTTTCAAAATTCGAATATTTTACTCTGATACCTGGGCAGTGTTGGAGGAGTGGGAAATTTAGAAGGGGGGAATGTGGTTTGCAAGAAAATTGCCCATCTATAAAGGAGATCTGGAGAGCTCCACTTGCTGGGGAAGGAATGCTCTTCGGTCTTAGTGATTTGTTGTCCTGTCCTGAGCACCAGAGGGAGACCTCTTAACGGTGGACAGCTTATTTACCAAGATGTGCCAAACAGAAAAAAGCAGAAGGCTGAGTGAGAGTATATGAGGGCAAGTGAATTGTTTCTATTTAAGAGCTAAAAAGGCGACTGTGCAATCCAGTAAACAGCTAATGCAAAGGGTTTAATGTGGCTTTGATGTTATTTATAAGAGATATGCCCCCCACCCCCACTACAGAGTTTAGAATAGATATTAATGAAGAGTTTAAACAGCCCAAATCAGGAAACTGCAGACAGGATTTGCAGGCAGGAGCAGTTTCGGCATTTGATGCTGGTGTCTTCAGCAGCACCATGCATGAATATTCACTGTTTCCATCTTGTAAACTCCACAGAAGGGCATTACTTCATTCATGGCCATCGTGAACAGGAAAGTAGTTTTTTATTGGAGTTCAGATAAAGACTTTGGTGGAGCCATTCCTAAACGTTAACGTACAAGACTCCTTTTACTTCCATTAACAGACTGCGTTTGTTCATTTTTCTTTTTAATATATTATCAGGAAAAAGAGGAAACAATTTTCTTTTGTTTCTTACTTCTGTGATTATAGGATACTTGCCAAAGTTGTGGCTAGCCAAAAAGGCAGACATAAAAATTGCTACTAAAAATATAAGCCTTCTGTTTAGCAGAGTTTTTGAGAAATATTATGAGATTGTAGGGCTTGTTCATGTTTACTTCAAATCAAGCTTATAGTTAGGTTTGAGGCTTTGTTTGTATAAATTGTCCTGAAGTGGATCCTGATATTTAATTAAAATGACACTAAATCACATTGAATTGATAAGACTTGGCATCTCAAACAAAGGTAATTGCCCGTATTGGTTTTGTGCAAAAATAGCGCTGCTTGGAAAATGTGCAGCCAACACAGACTGTCAACTCCATTTATAGATCAATATGTGAAAACCATTGATCAGGCAGGCATGTGTAACAGTAACACTTTGCATTTATTTGTTGTTTTTATACCACATTAAGGCTTACAGGATTATAGGATTCCTAAATATTTTGACTTCCTCATAAATATATGATCTGTTGCATGTTAATTAAATGAGAGTCTGCAGCCATTTCTAAAATTGTTTTTAGTTTGATGATTTCCTTTTATTGCTGTGGATCCCATGATCTGAAAATGGATTAGTTTCCTTCTGCATAAAGATTATTAAAGCTTATTTTAATGTGTCCTATTTAGTGTGAGATGTGACTGCCTTTTTGCTTTGAAAAATATAGATACAGACAATTATTTTCTCTTAGCGAGTGGCTGATCTTTTTTTATTAACTGGGCATTCTCAGCGCTCAGAGTAGAATTATTTCCTGACATATTTTGCACACCCTGTAGATAACAGGTTTTCTTGATTTCCCCGATAGAATTTGTTTTCTTTCTTTTCTTTTTATCTAGCTCTATAGTACAGGCATCTGATCAAACATTATGTAGAAAATAAACTGATCATCTCAATTAAATTCTAGACACACACAGATATAATTTGAATTCTATTTTTCTGATTTGAGAACTAGCTTTATGAACTGTTCTTATATGCTGCATTCTGCAGTTAAATCTTTCTTATCTCATCAGTGTAAGGACAGTGTTTTGTTCCTAATCTTTATTGGACTATTGTAGATGACATTTGTAAGCCATTTTGGTTTATAAGGAAAAGCTGGAGGACAGTGGAGTGAGACTCTCCATAGATCCAAGCCTCTGATATGACTACACAATAATGTGTCTTCCACTGCAATTTTCTTTGCCACTGAGAGGGCAATTTTGTTGAGAAATCTTTTTATATTGTCTATATACATTAAGAGTGCTGCTTTCCAAACAATACTTAACTTTGTATACAATATTACAAAAATAAAAGAGACAAGATTTCAGAAACCAGCAACAAACAAACAAACAAACATGAAATTCAAAGGTTACCTAAGGTAACTAGTCTGATGTAGTTTGCAGTCATGGTGTAGAACAGATGAAAAAGTTTTTTAGCTGGAATTTTAACTTTTTCCACAATATGCCCCAGGGGGAAGAAGATTCAAAAACCACCGGAGATTTCGTTCCTTGTCCTTGCCACCCCATGCCATCTCACGCTGTGAAAATCTTTAACTCTGTTTACCGAGCACACATTAGACTTGCCAAAAGGTTCGGAAAGTTTACGACGACAGTGCAGAGTCCCGTACTTCAAAGAGCGAGCCAGGGCTCTTGCGTCCACGTATGTAGCTGTGCCGTTTCCATTTTAACTTGAGCATAGCTAAATTTGTTTGTAATCTCCTACTGATTGAACATGGCGCTGAATGTACATGAGATACATTTTTTTAAAAGTTAGTCCTCTGATTACTAATTTGAATCCAAAACTATAACCTTGTTAGCATCTGGACTTATTTCCATAATAACAACCCCTTCAGAACCTACAAAGTAATGAATAATTGACAACAAATGAAATGTTTTGATAGTTGTCGGCACAAAGCATGTTTAATGTTTTGTGTTGCTTCCTAGCTAATTATGTAGATGACACATTTGTCAGACCTTGACTGCCATTAGAAACGTGTTTCCAGAGGGGAGAAAAACAGGCTATTCATAGAGTAATTAACTAGAATGCTCAATGACCTGTGAGAGATTCAAATCGCTGCCAGTTCAGACATTGTTTTGTTACAGAGCAGAGGGGTAATTAAAATTCCAAATTACAGTCCTATGATGGAGCATTTGTTTGTTGACAGTATACTCTTACTCTAGTTTGTTAATTTTTTTTTTAAATTGCTTCTAATCCATTTTATAGCTTTAGGAGTTCCGTCTTTGAATTTACTGACAACTAATATTATGGTAAATTGTACTTCAATAGAGTGCTACTGCCTGCCTCGCAATTTCAAGGGACCACAAGGTGGGTGGGATAAAATAGCTCCTTCCCGAAACTGACATGTCAGGTGCTGTCAGTGGGAATGCCACTAAAGTGGAACATCTTGTTAAATACTCTGTTTCTAATTCTATATTAGGAGGAACTGTCCTGGTGGAAAATACAGAGGTAAAAAGGGAAAGCAAAGATGAACAGTTAGAAAGGAGGAAGAAGCCTAATCTCCCAATGAGAAGTGATTGATTAAGTGTGCTGCTACTAAGAAGGAGAGAAGAGTTAGAAGTGAGGATGGTTTGAGGAAGGATGTTGAGATTGTAGTGCTGAGTTCAACGCAGAAGATGCAACAGTCTGTAGAAAAGCTCACATGGATCACTCAAAGAGTGGCATGTTTGACAGAAATACCTTCCATTTCAGGTCAGTATCCCAACAAGCCATCAGATCATATGCACCACCCATGAGATTTTTCAGGGATAATGTTGGGATAGTTTACAAATCTAGAGGGCTAAAATCGTCAGAAAAAAATTCAGCTCCAGTGGAACATTTATTTAGGTTGCTGAAAGTGAGAATATAGTTTTATTAAAAAGACCTGACAGAAGTCACACGGTGTTTGATGCAGGCGAGCTGACAGAGGCATCCAGCGAGCGCTGATTATCCCGAAGTCACTGTCAGCTAGGATTGATTTTCACTTTCCCCGTTTATGTAACGGTTCCTGTAATACAGCTGACCCCGAATCACGTTACCTTGTCATTTCTCTGCATGGATCAAGAAGAGATGAGCTGAAAATAGCTAGACACTGACCTTGAACTTGCCGGAAAAGTGAGAAGTGACAGTGGGGTTTTTCTATAGTCCGTGTACAAAGATGAAGCCACTGTTCCTCTGTCGAGTTCACTGTAGCAGCACAAGGGGGCAGAGCAGTACTAGAGATTACAGGTGAAATAGATTCTGCTCCGGCATGTAAAGACGCTGAAATACAGTTAGAGCCAGAGGTCTCATTTTTACATCTTAGTGTAGACATAAAGGAGAATTACTGATGAATCAAAATCTCAGGTCCCCTGATGTTCATAATCAGTAATTTAAAAATGTACATTCTAATTAAAAAAGGTTACCTAATACTCTGTGTGCCGGCAACTATGCTTTTCCACTAAATTATTTGCAGTGTCTCTTATTTAATTCATATAATACTCTTCACCCTTAAAATAACTTTGGAACCATAGTCAATATTATTAAGAGAGTTTTAATTTATGGCAAACTCCCAAGGTGATATGTGTCATTTTAGGTGCAATTGTATCAGAAGATAGGAACATGTTTTTCATACTTATCAAGTATTAACATCCAAAAATTAAAATTAGAGAATGTTATATGGTGATGTACACTCACAAATAGGTAAAATGCAAGCTGGAAAGTAGTGTTTGCCATTTTTTTATACCTTGTACATTTTAGCAGTTTAATACCTGCCTCAATTTTCAAAAATGTCTTTTAGTAGATCATCATTATAACCTTGATTAGTCTAAAAGGCAGTATGTCAAAATTCGTCCTTTGCTTGCTAGCACTTAGTTAAACTAAATCATTGTTGTACTGATGCTGAATGTTTCTGATAAATGGCACTCAAAAAACTTGCCAGGTGAAGCAGAGAACTGAAGCAGGTTAAGAAATAAGAACAAATACTGACTCAGTGATCCCCTAGGTTGTAAGTATCTTATGTAAGGGCACAATAACATCTTTGTGTGGGTGATAGCACAGTAATATTTTTGCAAATGTCCACAGTAACTAGATCATTTCTTGCATATAGTAGATTCTATATATAGTATATTAGGCATATCTCTGTATCCATGCAGATATAGAGTATATATACACATATGTAAAAAGAGATGCATATGTATATAATATATGTTTGGACTTATTTTTACATTCCAGGAAAAATAATCATATGCATATATTTACAAGCTAAAATATTAAGATTGCTTCAATATTCCTCTCCTGTAGATTTCACTCAGGACAAACCCACAGTGATAAGATCAGAAAAATAAGTAGAATTCCAATATGCTTCAAGGATAGAATGAATAGGATATTATTCTGTTGCCAAGAAAGTGGCAGAAAATATTCAGAATACCTGTATCATCACAGAAATCTATAACACCTAGTTTTTGGCCTCTAGTAGAATAAAGGCATAAGCTATCTGACTTAGAAGGATTTTGATATTTGGGGAGGAGGTATATGGTGGGAGGATGGTGTGTTTACAGCTATTCAATTTGTGTGTCTAAAAATGACACCTTTGAAGGCAATCCTGAAGCACAGTTGCATTCTTTGAAAGTCATACAATTACTTTGCCTTTCTGCCCCTCAGAATATGCAGAAGATCTCCGGCATGCTCTCTCCTAGGTGACAGGAAGCCCGTCCCTAAATAGTTGATTAGCTTCTGCTTCTGAGGTCGAAGCAGACATAAAGGTGTTGGTTGCTAACACACTTCCCCAGAGTTTTGTTTTTTGCTTTATTTTTTTTTCTTTCCCTTGCCTTCAGTGTGTAAGGCTTTTAATAAGGGACTCCAGTCCCTGATGTGTTGAGATTCGGTTTATTGTTACCATCTGTTTAATTACCCTCTCAGGTTTGTGTTGGGAAGCATGAAAGTATTTTATCCAGCCTTTGAATCCCTGTGTTCCTAAAGAGATGTGGGTAAAGTACATGTCAGTTTTCAAAGAGCATATTAAAAACTGATAAGCAGAACCATCTCCAAACAATAACATATAAGGCAAGGCTTTATTTTTTTTTAAATTAATGCATGTTGCAACTAATTAGCAAATGTACAGCAATGTGGCACTTTCACAGAAATGATGTCATCTTCTTTACATGCAATCTCACATGCTTCCCCTTGGAGGTGATGGATTTTTATGATTCCTATTCACTTCCAATGCTCTGACAATAAGTGTATTGGGGGAAGAGATATGGGATTTGAGTTGTAATAGGATATATAGTTGTCATATGTCAAGTAGATTTATGGATGTGCTAAAGTTAAAGAGAACTCATGTACTCAAAAAACAAAGACAGAATCTTTGGGGAAACATGAAAAAACCCAGAGGAAATTCAGTTACTTTATTTTTTCTCCTATCCCTCTTACTCATCCTCATTATTATTATGATTACATTTCATCCTTTTTTTAATTCCTGGAGAAGTACCGAAATGTTTTTTCTGATGAGGAATATCTGGTTCATTTCTCCATCAGCAAAATCCATTGATTAAAAAAATTACACTGGCTGACACAGACATCTCATCAGTTTATGTCTAAATTATTTTATATATCATTATTTGGGTGAAATACAAAATAATATAAAATGAAGCAAAATGGAATTTGAATATGCAATTATCAAAACGTTTTAGAGTTCAGACAGGAACTCTGAAAATCAAAAGGAAATAAATCAGGTGTTTTTACTTCCTAAATCAAAGAAGCCAAATGACTACTAATATTTCCCTTTTATTTATCCCTTAGGAGGTGATTTCAATAAGTGAACTTTCCCCCCCCCACCTGAGATTCCAAGATGTTATCAAATTAGGGAAGTGTTTGAAAGTGTTCAGAAATGTAGTTTTGGTTTTATGTAAGTGCCTTTCCCACAGTACCATAAATATAAATGCCCAAAGTACTATTCCCTTTTTATTCCTTTATGAAGAAACCAGTGCTGTTCTTGCCTTATGCTCTCACATTATCTCTGTGAAGGAAGAGGAATAGTGATGACACCAAACTTTCCTCCACTACTTTTGGACACCAGACCTGCTTTCTTTCCCACAGGGTAAAAGAAAGCTGCAGTCTTCGTATTTCCAATGAGAAGGGACATGTGTCTCCTTGCATTGAGTTGTCTTAGATCATATCATGTCGCACATAGTGACCCAATATAGGAAGACAGGAAAACAAAGTGACAGTTTTGTTTGCTCTAATATAAACTCCAGCATCAAAACATGGGGGCAAATCCTAGGGGCCCACTGCCAGATCACACCAATTAAATAGCAAGAGCTGATACTCCGTACCTAAATAAAATGTAGTCAAGGCATATTCTATAATCAGCAGCGAAAGGTTAATGAATAAATAAGCTTAGCTCAGGTTAGACAAACTGAGTGTAACTACCATTGTTTTTAAATCCATGAGAAAGTGGATCTGGCAGATACTTGATAATACATCACACACTGTGGTCTTACCTATTGATCATAGGCTGACAATGGGTAACCTTTCATGGCAACTTCCTCTTTTACCATGAATTATTGACAGTGTTAATGCCAATAACACATGATCAAATAGACAGGAAAGAAATTTACATTCCTGGATGTGCTATTCTTAACTTCCATGACTTTAATGTCAGAAAGAACAAAAAAAAAGGAAGGAGGGAAGAAGGAAGGGAAGGAAGGTAGGAGGGAAGGAAGGGAGAGAGGGGTGTCTTCTTTCTTGCCTTGAAAATACTAATGAATTATCTTTTACTTTTGTACAGATTATTAACATGACATCCTTATAATTCTCAATCACAACACATTCTGGGCACTAATGCCATATGTTTAAGGGAACATTGCTGCTGTTATTTTCATCCTTGTGTCCTCCATTAGTTTATAGATCCCAGGAAATGTCACTCTAATGGTGTGTCCTTAGGTCCCTGCAGTAGTAATTCCTGCTCACTGAGTGGTCACGATCTCAACCTTGCCCCTGTGTGTGTGTAAGAGTCCCCAAAGTGGAAAATGGGAGAACAGGTTGACCATTTTCATCTCTTCATTTATTTATCCACTTATGTATTCATTCAACAGACAGTTATTGGCACTTACTATGTCAGAGACTGCTTTAAAGGCTGGGGATACAAAACAAAAAAAATTCCCTGTCCTCTCTTGGAGGTTACATTCAAGTGAGGTAGAAGCCTTATCCTTGTATATCCCAGACTCAGTTGTTAGCTTCCTGGACATCCTTATTGTCACTGCCACCACCTCTTTCTCGCTGTTAACTAGTATTAGCATGGTGTACTATACATTTTGCCACAAATATTGTACACAGTGTTTAAAAATGGCCTATAAAATAAGAGACCTTTATTATCTCTTAACTTCCCATGAGTTGTAAGTTTCAAGTGGCAAGTTTTTTATTTTATTTTTTTTTTTTAAATTAGAAATCGTGGGAATCCCATCTGATTTTAACCTACTTTAAACTCTTTTTTGCGCACTGTGACATATTTCCTCTGTCTTGTCTCCTTTGACATACACAAGTTACCGAAGCACTTTCTTTGGTTAACAAGTCAAGCTGCCAAATATTCCTATCTGGTTAAATTCATAATGTCTCTTTTATTTATCATCTGTTCTTGCTCTTCTTCCCTAGTACTTATTGAATTTATGATAAACTTTTAATCAAAGTTGAAATGAGTTAAAAGTTAATATGTTTACTTGATGTCTTTGTTTTTGCTTTCAAAATGAAAACCGAACATAGACTTAATTTAGACTTTTACAGATCATTCAAAATTCTCATCAAGTTCTTGACTTAAATATTTTACTTTGATCTTTGCTGTTTGGGTGTAGCTGAGCATTGTCCTGCTAGTACTTATGACTTGTGGAATTTTGTGGGGTTGCTTGTGATCTGTACATGATCTAATTTATGAACCTACCAAAGCAGTTTACTATCATTGGTGATATTCTTGTCTTTTTAGAAGGAGCCTATCATTACAGCCCTTAAAATACATCACTGGCCATAATACTAAAACAAAGGTGATCACATTAACCATAAGGCAAAAATCAGACCACATAGGCTCTGTTGGTATGATGAGCTACCTTGAGGTTTACTCCATCCAGGAAAAAAAAAAAAAAAAAACCTTTTGAAGAATAATTTATTCAAATTACATAGATACAGGGCCAAGATACAGTAACACCGGACATTGAAATTAAGTAGTCACTTAACAGTTAGTTCTGCCTAAAGCAAGGTGCATCTTCAGTCTTTCTGATTACTTGATTATGCACAATGTAGGCTCTGTTGAGACTTCACAGCTTCTTATTTCTCTCACGTATGGATAACTGGATGGCAGTCTTGCTATGAGAATGGACAAGGAAACCCAGATTGGATTCAGGATGCATTAATGATAACTGTTTCTTACTTTGTGACTGTGAATCTGGGCTTCTCACCACTCCTGCTGCCCTTTCTAACTCTTGAGTCCCCCATCTCCTGCCTGGCTGTCTCAGTGAAACCAGACTTGGAAGATCCCTGCTCCTCAAGGTCATCGACATGTACCTAGAACTCTGATAGCTTTCTTTCATCTGTGCTTTGAAGACCTGTTTAAGACATTTCCTCACCAAGGACAATGTTGGCTTCACGTCTACTATTCACATGCTACGGTGGGGCTGATGGGTCTAAAGTGGGGTTACAATCAAGGAACTGTCCCACCAACTCAATATTGCACACGGGTAGTTTTTATTTGGTTGGAGTGGTGTTTTCAAAGTTTGGAACTTGAAAGGCTTTAGTTGGAGTTGTGATGTCTTCCTGCAGGTTACGTTACCTGCTGGACCCTGAAGACATTTGGATTGATAACCTTAAAGCTATTCTATTGCCTGGCTGTGCAGAAGTGAGGGCATAATGTGTAAAGTCCCAAGAGGACAACTGTTAACTATAAATCTGAAAATTCAGATGACCATTGTTAGTTATAAATTCGAAGATGAAGTCTCTACCAGACTTTACTGAGACCATAAACACAGTCTTTGTTATATAGGTAAATATGAATTTTCTCATGCAGGTTTTCTCATTTGGGTTTAACTTCTATTTTAGACTCTTAAGTTATTATAAATTAACAAGCATCTTGCTGCTTTTTAAAAAATAAATGTGATTGTCTATGGACATGGTATTCTCTTGGCACCAATTTATAAATATTCTGTTTATTCTGGGTTATCGATGATTTACCTTTTGTGGGTTTTGTTAAATAGTTCTGAAAACTTGATGAGAAGCTACTTTGTATTTAAGTGAAGCAGTGTGCTTCTAAATCTTATCAAAAATAATGACACTAGGCCCTTAAGTGAGAGAAATGTTGCTAAGAGTTCACAATATTATATAAAATTTAAATCAGCTCAGATTTGGCTAGTCATTTAATTATCATCATTCACATTCTTATTGATTAATTTTAAGACTTTCAAACTTTGCTAGAATTTTTATTTCCTTTCACATTAGCATGTAACATAGTATAAGAAATGAAACACACACAAAAAAATGAACTCCACAAATACAGTCTCAACTCAGCTTCTCAAAACCAAAATTTGTTTCTCTGGATCATTTGCTTTACCAAATACAAGGCTTTGTGGAGAAAGAATAGGTTCACATGAGGAAGAAAATGCTCCTTAGAAACAAAGGTCAAAGACTTCGTAGAATCTCTAGACCTGCAACTGGCCTGTTGAATTCAACCTAAAGACTTGTTGTCTTTGGCCTAGACAGTGTTTTTTCCTCTTTTCTTTTTAATTGATCTGATATTTTGACATTGTGAGCTTTCACGTGAAAAATTGTGTTTATGACATCTCTCAAAAAATCAGAAGTTCTGGCATCATGATGTTGGTTCCACAAGGAACAGGCAATAACTAGCTATAGCTAAGTATCTCTTGTATTGCATTGCCTAGGGTTTTTTTGTTTGTTTGTTTGTTTGTTTTGTTTTCTGAGGCAAGGATTTGGCTGCGTTGGCCCTGACTGGTCTCAAACTCTTGGGCTCAAGCAATCCTCCTGTCTCAGCTTCCAGTGTAGTAGTAGCTGGGACTATAGGCGTGTGTCACCAGTTCAACTTCTTGACTTGTCTAGATGGGGCAAGTGGCACCTAGTTCTAAATAGTAAGACCAGGCCCCCTTCACTGGGTGTTGGTAACTGTCTAGCATTTGAGTCGGCAATGCCGGCTTTAGCACATCCATTCCAATCTTCTTTGCATTTCTGCTGAGAACCATAAGAAACTGAGTTATCATTCGGATAACTGCAAAACTCGTATTTCCTTTGAGTATAACTTTTCCAAGTGGTCTCCTAGGTAGGAATATGTTTTTGAAATAGGAAGAAATCATTGTCTCATATATTTAGGTAGTTATTTACATAAATAAAATTTTGGAAAACTTTATCTTTTGCTGATTCCCAGAGATGCTAATTAGTGCCTCCCCCCCACACACACACATAGACTGCCAATGACAAATTAAAGACTCAGTCATGGGGAAATGTGGCAAACATCTTTCCCTGAAGTGGGCCCTCCAGGTTCAATCAGAGCTGTCAGTGGCCAGCGTCATAAAGAGGTAGTAATGCCCTTGTTGGTTAGTTATGAGTATGGTATATGTTGAGTGTTTTGACTAGTAACATTTCACGCTAGCCTGGATTAGAATTATTTTTAGGCAATAAAACCAGGTGTAAATCATTCCTTCAAGTAAATGTCCATGATGGAGATTCTACAAAAATTGTAGAAAGTTACTATTATAATGATGCTACCCATTTGTGTAAAGTCCTTTTGTCAGGCCTGGCTCTGTCCTTTCAGCTGCTCTGTGTGCCTCTCTGCTATTTGGCCCCCATCACGTTTTACCAAATGGACTCCAGACACCCACCCATATTCTGAACTATTCTAATTCAAACCACCTTGAACTCTTAGTCAACTTACTCTTGATTGATTTTAGCTTTTGATTCTTAGACAGATCTTCTCTGTTACTGTTCCTACAATAATGCCTGCTGACTTCCATCCTCAGCTATAACTCACAATTAACTCTTACATTACAGTAATACAAATGTTTACTGTTTGGGGGCATTTACTCTTTGCTTGGCATCGTGCTAAGTGTTATAATATAGAAGATTTCATTAAGCCCCCACACCAACAAATAAATGATGGAACTGAGATGTGACTCTATGGATACCTGATATCAAAACTCAAGCTTTGGGCATGCTGAACCATACTCTGCATTGTAGATCCTAAGCCCTGCCTGAAACTCTACCCTGTGGCAGGCCCATGTAAGGACATTCTGCTATGTTCAGCGTGGCCAAGAGAATGAGTAGAAATCAGACATATATTATCTTCTATGCCTGTTAACATTCTATTAAACTTTAAAGAAACAATTAAAAATCAGCCTCCTCACCAAAGTTTTCTCTAAGTGGCATTTCCCTCATCTGAATTCCTATAGCAATTATTCATTTGATTAATTATGTAATTATTCCTTATCCACAACTTAAGTGTATTTCTTTCTGTTTTATTTTGGAAACTTACTAACACTTATAATGGTTATTCAATTTTTTATATTTTAATATTATATGTCACTTATTAAAGTCAAAATCCTTAAAGTCAGATATTATATATAATCTCAATAGAAGCTTGATGAAAATAAGCATTTAATATTTTTTAAATTTAAAGTACTTCAAAAACTTTGAAATATTAGATGGCTAGTAGCATCTAATAATAACTCTTCTAATTTCTACAGAAAATATCCCCGAAGACACTGGGTGGAAAGATGGAGGATGGCAAAAATACTCACAAGAGTAACAGAAAAAAGAGCATCTAGGGATATCTCATAATCTAAAGATAAGGAAGCTAAATTAAGGGGGGAAATGGTAGTCCATCTATACTTCACCCCATGACCATGAAGTAACCTCATGAAGGCACTAAAGAGGCTAAAGTGGGCAGCTCATCTCTTGTACAGCTTGCTTTGTGGTTTGGAGATTATAGTGTACAAGTCAACCAAAAACTAGGCAAGCATCCCTCTACTGCACAGGTGTTCTTTTCGGAAATAGCCAGAATTTTGTTGCTCTTCATCCTTTTCTCTTCTTTTTTATATCCATTCAGAGCCTGGAACTCCCAGGAAACAACACGGCAAGAATAGTAGGGGACTGGCAATGGAATTATAGCAACCTCAAGTATTTATGTTGTTAAAGATGGATCTGGAGTTACAATGAGAACCAGTAGAAGGGCAGGCTGAGGATTTAATTTTTTATATATACTAATTACACTATTTCATCAGAGAATCAGGCAGGGAAAGTTGGAGATGATCCCACCTCCATGTAGCAAAACTATACTAATAGTCTTGTTGACTAGAATATACCACTGATAAAGAATGGTGCTTAGCAAACAGCACCTAACTCCAAGAAAGGAATCCAGCCATCCATCTGAATAATGAATTCAGTCCAGAAATAGTCACATGACCTTTTGTAACCATTAAAGATGGCATTTGGCCCCCTGTAACAGAAAAGTAGACATAGTGGCTTAAATAAATAAACCTAAGTGGGTTCCTTTTTTCTTTGTTCTTCTTTTTTTGTAATCCAGAAGAGTCGCTGTGCTTGGCTAAACAAATGATCAAATACACAGGCTTCTCTCTTTCCTCTTACCATCGTTAGCATGTGGCTTATTTCCTCCTGCTTCTCCTCCCATGGCCAGCAGATGGCTGCTTTATCTTTAGTATTTCGGCTGCATTCCAGGCAGGAAAGAAGACAACTAAAGGGCAAAAGGCATGAGCAAGCTGAACTTGTCCTCTTTTAAATCGCTTCCGTGGAGAGCCCGTTCAGAGATCTCTACTCATATCTCATTGTTCAAAACTCTATCACACGTTCACATTTAGTTTCAAGGAAGACTGGGAAATGTGATTTTTAATCAGGACACTTTGCTGCTGCAAACAAAATAATATTGGATAAAGATAAGGGGTAATAGAAGATCAGAGTGAATTAAGAGTGAGCTGGAAGTAGGGACGTTCCTTAGATCACACAGGCTTTGTAGTCTACTGTAAGGAGTTTAGATTTTATTACTTGATGCACCATCAGAGGCCACTGAGGGATTTTAAGCAAATAAATCCCTCTGCTGCGTGGGGAACAGGTTAGGAGAGAAAGAGAGAAAATGGGGACACGATTAAGGAGTTTGTCCTTCCTATTCTCTATCCAATAAATCATGGTAGCTTGTGCTAGCTTGGTTGAGTGGGGATAAGAGGAAGAAAATAAAGAATATTTCGAACAGAGAACTGAAAAGAATTGCAGAAGGGTTGGATGTAGGTGGAAAGGAAGTGAGGGGGCTTCTAGGTGCCAAGACGGAGAAAATGGGTAGATGCTAGTGCCAGTCCCTGAGACAGGAGAAATCAAGCATCACAGGGATTTGGCAAGGTGAGACACTAAATGGGTTAGATTTGGTTGTGGGAAGTTTGAGATTTTAGTGGCATGCCAAAGTGAAAGGGGTCAAAGGGACAATGAATTATGTGAGTTTGGAGCTCAGAGAATAGATCTGCCTTGAGGATATAATTCTGATGTCAAAAATTGACAGATGGTATTTGGTGTCACAGAAATAGCCAAGATCCCATTGGGGCAAAATGTAGAAATAAAAGAGGGCTCATACCTACCAGGGATGCCTGCAAAGACATTGATGGAATGACTGGAAATGTGGGCATGAACCAGGAGATAACAGTTGACATCCATGAGTTTCAAGAAAGAGGGGTGCCTGAGAAATATATATATATATATATATATATACACATATGTATATATATTTATTTCACTTAGGTACCTGTAGATTCAGTTTCTCTGAAGACACAAATACTTCAAATGAATTGGACATGAAACAAAACTAATAGATCAAAATGTTGGTGTATATATATGTATATATATATATGATCTAAAAATAGAAAAAAAACCCAGAGGTGTTTGTTTCATGTGCAAGTATTTTAGATATAACTTACAGTCATGTATTAATATATGTGGATATATAAGTAGTATTTATCCTTATACTTTTGAATGTATGCTTTGATAAAGTCTAAGCAATATTAGAGATTGTTGCATGTTTTAAATGTTATTTTTCCCTCTCCTAAAAAAGAAAAACTTAAAATTTATTTTGTACTTTTAACTTTCCAATAAAAGGTATCAATTCTGGTTCAAGAGAGGCAATCCCTCACTGCAAAATCAGAAAGAATAGGAAAAAGTCAAAAAGTCTGGAAAATGATAACTGGCTCAACATGCAAAATAAATGTTCAAAGATAGAATCAAAGGGCAAACATCAAGGTAAAGATAAAGAAATAAGCTAAGCAGAACTAATAAAAATAATCTACAAAACTTAAAAAAAAACCTCTAATTTTATCTTGAGCAAATTGAGTAGATATTTTTGAACTTTATTTTTCATTTACAGCTTGCCCCGGGATAAAATGATAAGCTCTATTAATCAGAAACGTTAATGGAATATTATTTCTTTGGTAGATTAATAACAGTTTCCAGACCAAGTTGTTTGTAACTTCTGTCCAAGAGTACAATTGTACCTCAGCAGCAAATCACATGAAAATGTCAACTGTATGTTTGATTTTACCCACTTAAAGAAAAAAATCCCACAAGGAACGTTATAAGATAATGGAATGTGTAAAATTAATCGCTTTTCAAGGGGTCTTTTTCAGTTTTATTCTCCTTGGTTGAATTCCCTCCCCCATTTGGCCCTCAGATATGCATTCTTTTATTGGAAGATATGTTTGTGGAGACTGTACTACAGCCCACTTTGAGTCAACTCTGCATTTATCAAACAATTCCCTCTCACCCAAATATTCCCAGTGTAGTCACTGCTAGCAATTCTCGTTTATTTGTACTCTCCATTTGTACCTGGTGGATTCTATATTATATTAATTCATAAAACCAGCTCTGCCAGGCTCCCTACGGTTACAATTATTAAGGCTGTAACTGAAACGATATCTCTCATATTGATCTTCAACCAGAAGTTTGTGTCCCGAAGCTTTTGTTTCACATTAAGACACTAATGATCACCTCCACCAAATGAGCGCTTAATAGTCACAAAAAGCTAAATGAAAAGACTTTGATCACCACCTTTGAGAGCACTGTGTTCCAACATCTCTCCCATCCATAATTGGCACTAACTAAGCTTTTAATTTAAAAGAAAAGAACAGAAAAGAGACATACAAAATACTTCAAAGAAACTTTATTTTTATGCAAAAAATTATTGTCTTTTTTGTTTGTTTTTGCCAAGTCCTTTTAGCCTTATGTATTCTTCCCCCGCCCCAGAATACAAAGACTGTTTGCCTATAGATTATTTTTAATATTCTAATTTTTAACAATTTCTTCATTTTCTTTAAAAACTGGGGCCAATTATCAATCCGGTTGAAATGATAGAAATTAGTGGTACTTTAGAGTGCCTTTTTGATTTATTTGTTATAAGAATTGGTACGGATTAATCAGCGTGGCCTCCTCCATATCTGGAGGGACAATGGAACTATTTGATGGTTCCTTCATATTCACAACTCCTCCTGGAAAAAGCAGAATAATGACTCTATAATGAAGCCTTTAAAAAACACAATGTATCCTGAAAAAAATTAACAATATTTTTGTAATGGATCAAATGAGAAAAAAACTTCTTCTTAGGTATTAATTAGACATATTAATGTTATTCACTCCATGGGTAAAAACATAACAATGCTATGGAGACTTTTCATATCCAAGTTTTAAATCAACTTCAGACTGTAGATTATTAATTTTCACAAGGAACCTACAGATGCATAATTTGAAAATCAACACTCTGTAGTGGTGGACTATGCATACATAGGAAGAAACAACAGAGGGTTAAAACATATCAAGCCTGAGTTTTTATGGGTCATTAGCTCTTTAATGCATCTCAAGGGCTCCTGAACCAATGAACTGAGAGTCTTGGGAAGACTCTAGTCTGGCCTGAGTGAAAGAACTGAGGAAGAGCACAAGTATTAGCAGTGTTCAATGCTATTAAAATATTCACAGAAGACTAATTTGAAAATGTATTAACCGCATAGTAAGTTAAGGCCCATCACAGATCAAATGCTAAGTTTTGGGACAGGAAGCAATTGGTGGAAGTAATTGGCAAATACTCAGGGAGGAAAGACCGGAGGAGAGAAGGCTAGGATAAAAAATGGCCTGATAGCCTTTTAAGGCTTTGTGGTTGGCAGAGATCCCTGTGATAATGATCTGCTTCCTTTGGTGTTTCTTCCCTTAGGAGGCAAATGCCAAAAAAAGGAAGCTGGGACGTCTCCATGGATGTGGATCAGGCGTCTGCATTAACACTGAAGAAAAATAGTGGGGATACTCACCACTTTTACTCTCAACCACAGATCTTGGGGTGAATCATGCTCTCAAAGTAATCTTCAGAAGCCACTATAACTCTTTTACTCTCAAAGCTTCGTCCTTGAACTTAGAAATCAGTGACATATTTTAAGGGAGGCCTTTCCAACTACTGTAAACCACCAATATCTCTAAGGCTATGAACGATGATTATCTTGAAAACCCAACTTAGTGGGTTAGCAGATGTGGTTTCAGTGGAAAAAGAAACAGTCAAATCCAAGTCATAAAATCAGAAAAGACAAGGGAAGTTATCTGTTTTAATAATAATATAAAAATAATAATGTAACATAGTTGAACAATATAATATATATAATTACTGAAAGAAATTAATATCTTATATGCATTGAAAATAAAATACTTATTTCTGTCTAGAGACTTTTTTTAAGAGGTTGACAAATTTCAAGGGAATTATTCCACTGTCAAACTTGAACACAAGTAAGTTCCTATATCCTATATTTAGAAAATTTTCTCCATGTCACCAACTGGTCATGTAAGAAACAGAGATGACCTCATTCCCTTAAGCAAAATACTTCAGGAGGATTTTGCCCCAAAGTTATAAGGATTTACAAACATTATTTTATATGGATGAAAAATGTAAGTGGACAATTCTGTTATTCACCTATATTGATAATAAATTATTCCTCAGTTTTAGCTGCAATTTTCAAAAACAATTAAGAAAATTACCTGGTAAGAAAAATAAATCTAATTACTTTGTTAATTTAGGTTATCTGCATCACGCTATTAAAAAATAAAGTGGAATTGCTATTCTGATGCAGGAGACAAGCTATTAATAAATTAATCCTTATATATTCTCAACAAGCCTGAGCTTTGGCAGCTAGTTAAAATTATTACATGATAGTAGAGAAAATATCTCCTTTTTCTTGTCTTCTCTGTCACTTAATATTAAATAGTGAAAACCAACTAGCAAATAGGAAAATCTTTATAAAAATCATCATGTACTGATCAGGTCTCTCTTAGTTGCAAATGTAGAAATCCAATTTGAACCAGTTTAACTAGAAAAGAAAAAAGTGTACTGGCTTTCATAACATGTATTTAGTTATCTATTTATAAACCATCCCCAACTGTTTATTTAACTTACAAATCTGCAATTTGGGCAGGATTCACAAGGCAAGGCTCAACTCATTGGCTGGGGTGGCTCAACTTGGGCCTGGAAAATTTACTTCCAAGATGGCTTCTCACATGGCTGGAAGTTATGTCTCCCAAAAGCTTAGCCAGGGCTGAGGGTTGGCAGTCAGGGGAGCTCGATTTCCTTCCACCTGGGCCTTTCCGTGGCTTGCTTCAGCTTCTTCATGGTATAGGGACTAGGTTCCAGGAACTAGTGTCCCAAGAGGACCAGTGGAGGTTTTAACATGTTTTATATACTGGTTTTGGAAGTCTTATAGAGTCCCTTTTGTGGCAGTTAACCGGCCTGCCAGATCTAAGGACGGGGAACATAGATTCTTAGTGGGAGGACTATTGTGAACATCTTGGAAAATAAAATCTGCCACATAATTGAAATTTAGAAATGGTCTGTTCTCTAACTCTATCCTTTTGCCTCCCTCTCTGTATATATACATATACTGGCTTCTTTTTGTTCTGTTAAGACAGTATTTCTCCGTAAAGTGGATAGGATGAGAGCTGGTAGTTCACATGCTTAGAGTGGTCTGTAGAAGAAAAAGAAATTCTTCTTCATGAACTTGAGCCAGAATTACAGGCAAGCCTCTGTTTGGCTTATTTTGGTTGTGAATCAATTCTTAGACCAATTACTGATCAACTAGGTTGGGGAATAAGGACTTAAAAGGCAGGGTTAGGATGAGGACAGGATTCATCAGAAACATGTGATTGGGTTAGGCTGTCCCCACTTTCACCAAATATGAGTTGCATTAAGGTCAGACAACATAAAGAATATCCACGAAATGTTTTGATGCCAGAAAAGGGGCTTTTGCATTTTTTTTTAAATCTATCTCTTACTTTCTATTATCTACTCAATTGTTTACTCATTCAAGTATTTGTGCTTCTACTATCTGATGGGCACCGTTATCTACATTGGTGGTTTTCCAAGGGTGATCTAGGGATCCTTTGGGGCTTCTCATGCTTTCAGGGGGTCTAGAAAGTCAAATCTATTTTCTTAATAATTCTAAGATATGATTTGCCTTTTTCACCTTTATTTTCACATGGTGTACAATGAAGTATTCCAGAGGCTACATGACATATGGTATCACAATAGGCTAAAGGAAGAGATTCCTGCTGTCTTCTCTTAAGCTAGATATTAAAGACATTTGCAAAAATATAAAACAATGCTTTGCCTGTCACTACATTTTTCTTTGTTTTGGAAATAGTTATTTTCATAAAAATATGCTATTTATGTTAACAAGCAATGGGTTTGTTATTGTGTTTAAATTAACATATGTATTATTAAAATTACTCAGGTTTAGTTTCTAACATTATAAACAATGATACATGTAGCTCATATTAACAAGATCTTTAAGGACTTCAGAATGTTTTTAGGAGTGTAAAGTCCTATGAAAAATGTTTGAGAACCTCTATGAAAGTAAAGAATGTGGCATCCAACAAAGCAAATAAAGGCTTTGCTTTTAGAGCATACAAGACTTGCTAATCTACTTCAAGGTGATTATAAGATTTATCATGCCGCACTCTAATTGTCTATCTAATTGTTAGTCTCCTTCATAAGACTTGAAGTTTCTAGAGGGCAAAGAATATATGTCATTTTCAGAAAAAAAGTCAAATGATAGCTATTATTTTTACAAAGAGAAATACAAAAGTGTTCAATTTTACGCATCCATGAACCTTCTTGAAGGGTGAAATCTTTCTTACTAATTTACTTCTAAGGTGATAAAAAAATGAAATTGGGAAATCATTGGTTAGTTGAAAAGTACTCATTAAAATCTTAGGTTTATCACAAACTAATATTGTCTAAGTATTGTCTAAAGTGACGAATAAGTGTTCACGATGTTTGCATCTCAGAACTCATTACACTTGGAAAAATAATATTATGCCAAGCCATTGTAGTAGTTTGGAATTGACATAAACTCATAAAAAATGTTTGATTATTTTTCTGACATTGTGTTTAGTTTTCCCACTATTGAGGTTACACTGCATATGCTTCATACATCTTGAGCTTCATTTTTTGAGGTCAGATGCAGATTGTAACTAGAAACACAATATAGAATTGCTTGAACACTGCTTTTCATCCCCAGTCTGGGATCACCAATTTATTTTCTTTGGCAATCATTTTGGAGTCTCCATAAAGCAACACCAAAATCCTAGAGATAAGGTCTTAAGCTCCCTTGGAATGAGAAATGCTCATCTGCTACCACGCCATGCTAGGGTGTGTGCAGTTATGTAGGGTACCTGGAAGATCATCACCATTCTCTAGTGCAGTCATTACTCAGTTTGGCTGATGACAAGAACCATTGGGCAGCTTTTTAAAAATATAGATTCCTACACCTAACCTAGCCCTAACAAATTAAAATCAAGCTTCTACTATGTTTAGGTGCCAAATATTTCCAGTCTCAAAATTAAGCAAACAAACAAAATTACAAAGACTCCCTATATCAACCAGCCTCTGCTTTCAGACTCAGCCTATGAAACCAATAGCACTGCATCATACAAAGTCAACTTGCATTAAAAACCTACAAATATCCACCTTCTATTCTGCCATTAGTCTCCAGCTTCCTCTATGTCTTAAAAAATATAGACATGGCTCTTCTATGTCTAAGAAAATCTATGCCAGCATACCTCAGAGACATTGTAGGTTCAGTTCCAGACCACCACAATAAAGTAAATATCTCAATAAAGTGAGTTATACAAATATTTTGGTTTCCCCATGAATATAAAAGCTACATTTACATTACATTGTGTCTATTAAGGGTGCAATAGCATTATCTCTAAAAATACCTTAATTAAAAAATACTTTATTAGGCTGGGAGCAGTGGCTCACACCTGTAATCTCAGCACTTTGGGAGGCCAAGGCAGGAGGATTGCT